>CM033324.1:58576507-58798779 GCA_019359835.1 Pharus latifolius | reverse complement strand
TTTGCTTTGCATCTTGTTTTTGCTCGTTTCTCTACTGTCGTGCAGGAATTAACCTTTGTGGTAAGGTCATCCAGGTGTGAGCATGGTTGATAACGACAGGTGCGTAGGTGTAGCGATTGCAAGGACTCAATCCCTGCTGATTCGAAGCCTTGGAATGCGAACGTCTCCGTTCCACAAAGTAAAACCTATCAGAAGATTGGGCCGCTGTCGCATCATAGACCAGTTGCGAAAATTTTATATGTAAGTTTTTCCATTTCCATTGTAAATTTTTACATTCAATAAAGTACTTTTTCACTCTATGTTATGGTTACTTTCCCATTTTCGTCCTTATTCTTTTCTCAAGCCACCCCCAAGGGTTGGTCGTAGTAAGCACTTTAATATGATGTTTAAGTGGATTCACTGGCTGATCTCATGGTCATCTATTTAAGACATCTCTTTATAGCCATTTCTTAATTGCATAAGGGCCTTACTAGGCATGTTTCAGATCACTTGAGTGGCTGTCAGTTAGCAAAAAGCTTATACATTATATTAAGATATTTATCCGATCGCATATAGCTAAGGTGCTTCTTTTTAAGACATTTTTTAACGCATAAGAGACTTACTTATATGTTTCAGATCATTCAAGCCATAATTTTTCTTAAATCCTGTGACCATTATACCATGCCTTTAGTATATATGGTCACAGGAGGGGGCTAAGGAAATATAACTATAGTATTAAGTCAGAAAACTAAGTACATAACATATTTTCAATCATTAGATTTTCTTCTAACCATATATATTTGCAAGGTATGAAAACACCAACAAACCAGGTAAAGGTTTCCATTCATATCAATGATTTCATTGTTGTAAAGTACAATAAATATTACATCAAACAAGATCAAGTTCTCGGAGCAAACTTTCAATTAAGGGCTTTAGTTCATCCATAATGGCACACAGTTGATCTTCACTGTCAAAAGTAGTATCTTCACCCACAGGATTCAGATTCAGATTTGGACCGTGGTGATGCCTTAGTTTGCAGAGGATAGCAAAAGCTACAGCTCCAACATTGGACTTCAATGCTTCTTTTTGCCTCCTTGCAATTTCAGGAATGTTCGTGACCAGCGAGTCAGCTTGAGCGGCAACCAGTTTGTAATACTCAATAAAGCTTAAGTTATCCTTCTTAGGATCGATGATATCAGCCTTCAGCAAGTCTGCAGCCATTCTTAATTTTTTGAAAGTGTCCAGCTCGATACTACTACAATTTTTAACAGTTGCTTCCAAACCATTCCTTTCATTGTGAGCAAGCTTAGCAGCATCCTTGGCCTTATCACTGGCTACCTTATGACACTCGGCAACAGTGTAGAACATATCAAGATCAACTCCTCTTTGGATAAACTTCTGTTCAAACTGATCTTTTTCTTCAGCCAGTTTTCTAATTTTCTCTTCTTGTCCTTAAAAGAAGAAGAAATGAGTTCAATTGAATTCATAAAGTTTACAAAGGTAAAGCAAGCTTTGGCAAAAAGTTAACTTACTAGACATCCTGTCTTCTTGCTTTTTGCAAAGCACCAGAAGACGTTCAGATTTTTCTTGAAGAGAATGATATAGTTTTGATGCTTGCTGGAAGGTAGATGTTTTTCTTAGGCTTCTTTTAATTCAACCTCCAGTGCCAGAATTTTTGTAAGCTTTTCTTCATTCATCTTCTGGGGTTCAGCCATCTCATTTTGTAGAACAATTTTTCCCCTGCGATAATGAATGTTATTACAGTTTCAAAAAAAAACTAAGGTTAAAAGCAAGATACTTACTGTTTTATCTGGCTATTTTCGGTCAGAGCAACCTTCAATTGCTCCACTATCACACTAGATGAGGTTGCTATGCGAGCCATGTTCTACATAAAACAAGAAATACTAGGAATGAAATTCCTAAAAGAAATAAAACAAAACTCTAAGGTAAATATTTTTACTTACCTCAAGAAATTCATTGAAAAACTTCTCAGAGAAGTCCATAGATCCAGTCGCTTGTCTAGAAGAAGCCAAGCAATGAAGCGCCTGCTGAAGATCTTAAGCAGGGCGCTGGATCTGGGCTATTTGAATTGCCATCTCTTATGTCCTCTCCTCTCCTTGTTTTTCCAAACAGGAGGGAGGCACAATTTCCCCAACCAAAGGGGGAGCAAAGATATCTACTTGTTCATCCACCCCCATGGTCGAAGCTTTAATGGCGACCTCGGTCCTTCCATCATTGACAGGTTCAATTGATTGGATACCTTTAACTACTTCCTCAATGATGATTTCAGGCTCTTTTTTGGCGGCTTGTGAAGCTACAACTTCAGTAGTAGTACCAACTTCATCAGCAACCACTATCCTTGTCGTTGCTTCATCTGTAGCCTTTATTATTGCTTCAGCTGATGGTGTAGGCAATGCAACAGACGAAGGAGCCCTATATTTATATGTATAGTAAATTATTCCTAACTAAATGTTATAACTTAGAGAAGGGGCGAGTATTCACCTGATGCTGAGTCCTATAAAACTACGGGAACTCGAAGCCACGCCCTTGGGAGATAAGAGCACGGATAATGCCTCTGGTTCAAAATCATCGGAGGAAGTTCTTGTCCTCCTCCTCAATAGAAATAAAGAGGCATCTTCCTCCTCCTCCACGTCGCTTCCCTCTCCCTACACAACCTTGAGTTGATTCATAGTTGTATAAGGCAAAGGTTGAGAAGCTAAAGACATTACCACGACAATCCTCCTGGTCGCAAATCGGGCTTAGTTGTAGTAGCAGCCGTGACTTGCTCTTCTGGGCCCGCTGTTGCCTTAGTCACAGGAATTTTTGTGCCCGCAGCTGTACTTGTCATCTCAGGAACCCCTGTTGTGATGGAGGTCGCAGTCTTCGCTGCATAGGTCGCGGGAGCAGAGATGGGATTTATTGGTAAAGCTCTCAGTCTGGCCAAAGTCTTGGTCGCAGAGGGAGCTTTCTTCGACTTCTTTGATGAAGAACCACCTAATGATTCAACATCAGCACCGGTAGGCCTCTTTTGGGCTACTGGTCGTGTGAACAACTACACAAATCCAAAAGATTTCCTTTGGTAAATTATCCTTTGAAATCAAGTTTACACAGGCTTTTCGAAAGAGCGATACCTTTCGACGCACCTACCCAAACTCGTCGGTGTTGTCGACCAAGCTTTGCGGTCTCGACGCATTGATGTCGCCTTCCTCGACCAGATTGTAGGATTTCAAAAGGAAATTCGTCCTTATTTCAACGTCAGAAATGGACAAGACTATAAAACATAACAATAATAAAAAAAACATAAACTCAACTCCAAAGGAAAAACAGATTGAGAAAAAAAATGGTTTACCAATCTGACCAATCCTAGGGTTGGGACAATTACCAGGATGGTAGTCCCTGGTAGCATCTTCCATCACCCTAACCTCCCAGGCAGGGTGATCCTCTTCCTTAGAGGGCTGATCCGATTTTTTACAAAATCTTGGATCACATTGCGAGCAGTCAAGCCCTTGTTCATCAGGTATTTGATTACCTAGGCTTGCCTCTTCTGCTCATCGTTAAGGGGGGAGCAACATCCTTTTCCCCGCTTTTCTCTAGTCACCGATCCGCGAACCAAAGATGACTCTCCTTAGGGCCTGAACAATAAAACCATTGTTGGTCCCACTTGTGAATATAATCATGAAGTGGGAAGTGCAGGAAGTCTTTCTTCTCCCACAGCCTAAAATAAAAGCATCCTGGAGCAGTGGTGCCCTTTAAGCTCGCCAAAAAGTAGTACTGGTGGAAGAGAGCAACACTGGGCAAAACCCCAATATATGCCTTACAAAGATGTTGGAAAACTGCGAGGATCAAAACCAAATTGGCATTCAAGTTCACCAATTCCAAGTCGTAGTGGGCGAGGATCTCCTGGAAGAAATCACTTTCTAATAGACGAAATCCACAGCGCAGAAAGTCCTCAAGATCACCAATTCGCCCTCCTGCACCATAGGGCTCTCTTCATTTTTCACAGCAGGACGCCATGGAATCAGCGACCTGGAAAGAAGATAACCTTCTGCCTTCAAATCCAACAGATTCTCCTCTGTTCAGTGGCTAGACCACATCCAGCAAGCCATCAATTCAGGTTTTGAGAGAAGAAGAAGAAGGCTAAGAACTCAGAAGAACTTTGAGAAAGCAAAGGGCTCTAAGAAAACTTAAAAAATACCTTTTCATGGTCGAGCATAATTGTTCCATGGTCGCGTATACCGCTCCATGGTTGCACATATCTTTCTATGGTTGCAAGAAACCATAGTAAGAGATTTAAACTACCTAACAATACCTTTTCATGGTCATAGAAGACCAAGGAAAGAGATAATGGGATAATCCAAAGATATTCTGGATATAATCCATCAAGGATGCTTGACTCCCATAATTTTAATAACTATGAAACTCTATAGTCTTGACGCCTATTGTCGTAGAGTCCATGGTCTCATATTATACCTACAAGTATTATGGTCGCGGAGACATCTACCCTCGATCTTACAATATCGCGGAGACTGAATCAGATACCAATACATGGTTATAGTCAATACGCGACCATAGTATTGAAGACTTATACTACAATATAGGGATCATGTAGCTAAGTCACCTTTCACAATAACCATTCCTTGATCCTTATGATTATTCTTGGAATAATCATAAATCCTTGACAAGATAACCGTCGAAGAAGATAAAGATGAATGAGCAATTTGTATAACCGCAGGGTAAAAAAACTGACAATCAGCAACCAACCATAACCTACCAAAACCTCTATGTAGCAGTTGAAGACGATCACCAGGCGTCTCTGCAATAAAGAAACCGACGTCTCTTTGACAAGTATAAAAGACCTTTAGGGGAAGGATTGAGAGGGAAAGAAATCAAGGCAATAGAGAACCAAACAATACATTCTCTTTGTAATCCTTTGCACTCATAATGATAAACCAACAGGAGTAGGGTTATTACTCAAGATTTGAGGGCCCGAACCTGTATAAATCTATGTGTCATTAGATCCATATTTTCAGTGATTTCTCTGGTGATTGTCTGGATTATCTCTCTACTAAACAAACTAAATTTGTGTAAGTTCGACTAGGAACCCTGGTTCCAATCGTCGACATGTCCCAACCCACATTATGCAATAGGTGTAAAATATCATCCTCTATTCCAAGGGATCTAATGTCATGAACATCCAAAAATCTAGTAGGCCATAAGGGCCTCTTCTTTAAGTGCATAAAATGAGCAAGATGATCAGGATTTGTGAAATATATGCTCGGAAAATCAGGATCAGAAAAGGTTTGTGGTGACATACCTCATTTGCGCTTCGTGACCTTCTTGATGTTGCGTCGGGGCGTCGACATTGCCTTGGAAACTTCAGATCCGGGGGTGTCGAGGCATGAGGAGCCTGAATCCGCGATCAGATAGAAGTTTGGATGGTTGGATTTGGAGATCTAGGGCTTGGTATGTGGAGGTTTTGAGGAGTTTTGGAGCTTAACAATGGTGGTCTGGCTTTTTGGGAAGATGGGTGGATATATATAGGATGGTAGGTAGGAGTTATGTTGGTATGGGAGAAGAAAAACACAAGGAAAAGTCAAAATCAACACTTCTGGCCGAAAAATAGGTGGAAACCGAGCCTAGCATCACCACGGGCACGGGTCGTGCCCAATTCGGGCATGGGGCATGCTCCGGATCGTGCTCGATTCGGGTTTTACTTGAATTTGACTAGTTGGTCACACCGACAGCAATAGGACCACGAGCACGGGATGTGCAACTAGTCGTGGTCGTTTTGGGTGGTTTTTTTAAAAAAAAAATTTCGAGAAAAATCGAATTGAGCCTGGCACTAGTCATACCACTGGTCATGCCTAGCTCGGGTGATTTTGAAGTAATTTTTTAAATTTTATTTTGTTGAAAAAAAGCAACCCAAGCCCGACACTGGTCGTGCCGCTATGTTCATAAGAGAGAGAACTACATGTTAGTATACCGGGTTGCCTCCCAGCTAGCGGTGATTTAACATCCCGCTCAAAGGAACTTCCTCAGCCAGTCAAAAATATATAGAATTGAAATAATTGACCGAGTTCAGCGTACTTAAGTGGTCTCCCGTATTGTACAACTTGATATGATGCATGTTTACCTCAAATGTGGTGCTGTCTTGTGCTCGAAGCTCTACAGTACCATATGGGAAGACTTTTTCTATCGCGTATGGCCCAGTCCATCGTGATTTCAATTTTTGTGGGAATAGTTTCAACCGTGTATTAAATAATAGAATCAAATCACCTAGTTTGAACTTATGGTTGAGGATCCATTTGTCGTGCATCTTCTTTGTGTTGTCTTTATAGATCAAGGCACTTTTGTAGGAGTTGTTTCGAAACTCTTCTAGTTCATGCAATTCAAGGATTTGCCTTCATCCCGCTTTATCAAAGTCCCAATTGAGTTCTTTTAATTCTCATAACGCCCTATGTGACAATTCAACAGGCAAATGGCAATTCTTACCAAATATAATTTTGTAAGGCGTCATACATAACGGACTTTTGAATGCAGTGCGATATACCCAAAGAACATTGAGAAGTTTGAGCGCCCAACTCGTATGAGATGTGAGTTGATATGGAGTCTATCTTTTGGCTCATGGATGTCTTCTCTTTCTCTTGATTTTCTAGAAAATTCTCTAGCATGCACCCCATGTTCGACAACTCAGGTTGTCATTGGTTTGGCAGTCGATAAGGTTGCTGATTTTGTGGTTGAAACAGTGGCATTTGAGCTTGATATGGGGGATTTTGTTGATGTAGTTGCTGTCGTCCAAAATTTGGTTGTTGGCGTTGAGGTTGCTTATTTTGTCTTGATCATGCAAAATTTTGATTGTTGCACCATCCAAAGTTATACAAGTTAGGAAAAGCATTACCTTACCATTGTTCCATACCCTGAAAAGCATTTGCCTACTCCATGGATGGGTTAAATTGGCATTCATAGCCATAGTGGCCTTGTATGCCACATAATTCACATATAGGTGTAATCGCATCAACAGATGAGTAGCAGTTGATCCAAGAATAGCAAGTTTATCAGTTAGAAGTGGTACCTGTTCGGCCAATTGCGACATTACACTTACATCCATGTTGTTGGTCGGAGTTTGTTGAGTAGCTCGTTGGGTTCCCCATTGAGTGTAGTTTTGAGTGATACCTTCGATAAGGTCGTATGCTTCGTCTACACTTTTGTTTATTAGTGCACCGCCAGCTGTGATGTCTACAGCCATCTGTGCATTATAGTTCAATCCACTATAAATCATTTGAACTACAAGCCACTTCTCTAGTCCATCATGCGGACATTTGATCAACAAGTCCTTGTACCGTTCCCAAGCGTCATAAAGTGATTCATCTACCTGCTAAGAAACAGATGCAATCTTGTTGCGAATATGAACAGCTTTAGAAGGAGGGAAAAACTTACCAAGAAAAGCTCGTGAGAGTTCGTCCCAAGTAGAGATCGATACAGGAGGAAGAATATATAGCCATGCCCTCACCTTCTTGTGAAGCGAGAAAGGAAAGAGCCTCAAATGAAGTGCATCCTATGTTACTCCATTCATCTTGAAAGTATCACAATGCTCAAGAAATATGTGTAAATGTAATGATGGAGCTTCAGCAGGAAGACAGCTAAACTGATTTTGTTGAACCAAATTTAAAATTACAGATTTTATCTCAAAATTATTTGATTCAATCGGTGGTCTAAGAATACCTGATTGCAACCCCATACTGAGCATGATTGCATAATCCTTGAGTGTCTTTTGGACCTCCATTGTTGGTTATTCTTTGATGTCTTCAAAAGTTTGCATGTTTTCCTCCAATATTACCTGTCTTGCCTCGTACCGAAGTTGGTGCGCGGTTTTGATAGGTTTGTCCAAGCTATCCAGCTTTGCACTACTTTCCTGAAACGTTAGTCGTGCAAAGAAAAGAATAAAAAGAAAAATAGAAGCAAGATTGAGAAGTGAGACTGACTTATATTAGCGAAAATTAATCTAAAAAGATGAATTACCGTTGTTCCCGAGCAACGGCGTCAAAAACTTCATAGCACCCAAAACGGTCGAGCGCGATGTGTAAAGTAATAACCGCAAGTGGACGGTTGAACGCTGAACACTTGAGGATCGAATTCCATGAGGAACAAATGTGTTCATCTTTCTAGCTTAATGGATCATTGATTAAGTCTAAACGAGTTGGGGGTTGTTTTCTACTACTAAAGCTATCAATCTAGGGTTTGTAAGCTAGAATGAGAATCTAGGGTTTCGGGAGTTCCATAACCATCTGGTGTAATTCTATCCACGGTCCGAGGATTGTAAGTTAATTTCAATTATTTTCTAAGACAGATTAAGTTGCTAGTACGGTCGCTAGTACAACGGTCAGAGGATCGCTTCCACTATTATGTTTGGCGAGAGCCTCTCTCCTATTCAGGATCCCACATCAAAGCACTAAGAACTCAAAAACCCCCCTAAATTCTTGCTAAGGCTCAACTGTTACGTCTATTTCCGAAATAAGAATTTAGTGTTTAGATGAAGAAAACATTAGGAAATTACTCGAAAACATGAAATAAATATCGAGGGAGAATCATGCCTTTCAGATTATGTCATCCCTAACTGTAGAGGGGATCTACTCACTAAAAGCCATAATAATCCAGAACTAAGAATAACAATTAAATAAAAACTCACTTGATTGCTTGGAAATTGAAGTTGCCATCCTTGCCGACTTACAAAAGCAATAAAAATAGAGATGGGTGCTCTACTAAACTAAAACTAAACTAAAAACTACCTAAATCGTATCCTAAAAGCATGTCTAATTGAGCCAAAAGCTTCTCTATTTATAGCACATGGATAAATGTGCCCAAAAACAACTCCTTGACATGCAGGCGATGATGTCTGGCTTCAAATGGTCCGAGAACGGATAAATCTGAGTCAAAACCGACCAAATTCAACAAATTCTGATCAAACCCAGCTAAAACTAACCAAAACCGACCAGTTCTGATCAAATACAACTAAAACCAACCAAATCTGGTAAAAACAGACCAAACTCGACCAGTTCCGATCAAATCTGACTAAAACCGACCAGTAAAAGCTGAGGAAACCTAATCAAACGAAAAGAATTCTCTTCCCTCCTACAAAACCCCATTTAAAACAATGCATTGAAGTCTAGGGTGGCTGCAAGCACGAATTCTTAATAATCAGTAGCATTAAACTCTAAGGTGGATGCTATGTGAGTGATTAAGCCACCTAAGACTAAGGGTGCGATTTTACGTAAATCCTTGCCGATACTTTCAAGGCGACAGGCAAAATAGGCTACTGATGAAATATGAATAAACGTCCCAAAAACAACTCCTTGACATGCAGGCGATGAAGTCTGGCTTCAAACTGTGCAAGAACGGATAAATCTGAGTGAAAACTGACCAGATTCGACCAGTTCTGATCAAACCCGGCTAAAACTAACTAAAACCGACTAGTTCTGATCAAATACGACTAAAACCGACAAACTATGGTAAAAACCGACCAAATTTGACCAAATTCGACCAGTTCCGATCAAATCCAACCAAAACCGACTAGTAAAAGCCAAGGAAACCTAATCGAACATGGCCAGGACACGTGGGGCAATCATGGCTACACACACGTCGTGATCGAAACCGAGTCGAACATGACCAAGACATGTGGCGCAATTACGGCCAAACACGTGTCGTAACCGAAACCGAGCAGGACTCTTTTTGGCCACATTGTATTTGACCAGGATTCTTTTTAAGCAGAGGTCTTTGAGTACCACTCGTTTTTGTCGTGACGTGTTCGCACTAGGCTCACCCAGATTCTAATATGCGGAATAACGGAATCTTACTCGAAAGTACTGAAACCCAAAGGATGACCACAACACAGTTCAAAGTAATTGCACAACTCTTTATTTCAAAGAGGGCTTTACATGTCGAACATTAGACACACTTGCCTATGTTGAAGGAACTATGAGCTGGATATATGATCCAAGACTGTAATAATATTGAATGATCTAAACTAGACCTATTACAAGGTATTTATAGTCCAATCGTATGAGTACATATCAGACTTAGTAACCAAAACGTATAGACTCATATAACTAACTAACCCTAAACAGATAAGCTTAGTTATATATATTTGGATCAAACGTATTCCTTTTCATGGTCGCAAACCAATCCATGGTCACGAAACCTTTCCGAACACGGTTAAGGTCGCGAAGCCATATGTGACTCAATCTGCGAAGCTGTATGTGACTCGATCTGAAGATCCTCCCAAATCATGACACCTTGTTGAGAAGGAGCCAACCCCTATTGCGACCTCTTGATCAAATTGGAAATGTGGAAATTGGGCTTGTCCATGTTCTCTGGAGTACCACTTTGCCGCACGTACTCGTTGACCTTTCCGACCAATTCGAAAAGTCTCCTTTATGCCACTGCGTGTGGTAGTCACCTTCTTCTCCAGAATCACATCTTCGCGTAGAGGTTTGTCTCGTTGATAGAACAAGTCTGCAACAGATGGTACTATAGTATTTGGCTCATCATCCAGTATTGAAGGCTCGAAGAGTTTGAGGTGCTCAACATTGACAACCGAGTAAATATCCATGTATGGAGGTAACTTGAGCTGACAAGCATTATTATCCACTTTCCACAAAATCTGAAAAGGACCATAATGAATGGGTTTGAGTTTCTTACCTTCACCTTTAAGTCTCTCCTTACTCAGATGTAACCATGCCATATCACCTTCTTCGAATTGAGAATCAACTCAGTGCCGATCATGTCGCACCTTGGACTTGAGTTGAGCTCGCAACAAGTTTTGTTCAACCTCACCATGGAGTCGTTGAATACCTTCCAGGAACCTTTGTGCTCGATCCTGATCAGATGCTTCCTTGTTGTTGGTTGAGGTAGGGTGTTGGGGGAAATCTCCGCGAGGCTAAGTCCAAGTAAGTTGCGTCACATTCGCCTGGGGACCTGGCCTCCGATGCCTGCCCCGGGCACCGCCTTTGGCCCGGGGACCTGGCCTCCGGTGCCGGTCCTGGGCGCCGCCTTTCGCCCGGGGACATGGCCTCCGGGACTTGGCCTCCGGTGCCGGTCCCGGGCGCCGTCTTTAGCCCGGGGACGTGGCCACCGGTGCCTACCCCGGGCGCCGCCTTTTGGCTCCCAGGACCTGGCCTCCGGTGCCGGTCTCGGGCGCCGCCTTTCGCCTGGGGACGTGGCCTCCGGTGTCTGCCCCGGGCGCCGCCTTTTGCCCGGGGACGTGTCCTCTGGTGCCTGCCTCGGGCGCCGCCTTTTGGCTACGGGGACCTGGCATCCGATGCCGATCCCGGGCGCCGCCTTTCGCCCGGCGATGTGGCCTCCGGTGCCTGCCCCGGGCACCGCCTTTTGGTCCGGGGACCTGGCCTCCGGTGCCGGTCCCGGGCGCCGCCTTTCACTCGGGGACATGGCCTCTGGGGCATGTCCCGGGCGCCGCCTTTTGGCTCCTGGGACCTGGCCTCCGGTGCCGGTCCCGGGCGCCACCTTTTGCCCAGGGACATCGCCTCCGATGCATGTCACGGGCATCGTCGCCCTTCTAAAGGTAAAGTCTTCGGTTCTTTATCACGTGCAGGTCACGCGAGGAGCGCCTTGGAAATCAGTGACCACCTGTCAAGCATCCAAGGCGTCTGACCGGGAGAAGGACGTTACTACCCCTCAATCCGACGGTAGCGTCCGGGGTAGTTTAGTCTTTTTTGCTTCTTTTAGGGGATATAAATAGCCCTTGTACCCCCTGTTGTAAGGACAAGTGATTCATTATTTCTAGAATAGCCAAACTCACAGGTGTGCTCCGGAAGCCTCTCCCCGAGGGAGCCTCCCCAGCCGACTCCGGTCGGGAGCACGCCGATAGGACTAGGGCCCCCATCGGGACCTGAACCTGTATAAATCCTCGTGTCACTTTTTGTGTTTGTCCGGCAGGGGAGGACCGGTCGCCTGGTCAGCCCGTGTCGCGTTTTCTTCATTAGGATCGTCCACAAAACCTGCCGGGGTGTTCGCAACACCACGACAGTTGGCGCCGACCGTGGGGACTCATGACAAGACGCCATGGCTCCCCCAAGAACAAGGGCTCGCACCCTTCCCAGTGACGCCGGTCTCGGAGACCTAGCGCCGCCCGTCCGGGACACGGCTGTCCCGGCGCTTCCGCCCGGAGGTGGCCAGACCCAGGTACCGCCTCCCACCTTTCCTCTTAACTTAGGTGCTTCTACCTCCGGGTCGCTCCCAGTGACCGCGGGAACCTCGGCCGGGACCAGTCTCCCCCCGACGGCTCCCCCGGCTCCCCGGGATGCCCTGCTCGAGGTTTTAGTGGAGGGCCAGCTCTGCACCCAATGCTCCATGGATGAGCTGCTTCACGTGTTGGTGCGGCCACCGGCCCCCACATATGTGCCGTACCCATATCCGGGGGCCATGTCCCCGTTTATGGGTCACCCGGCGGTCCCTCAGGTCTCCGGAGGTTTATCCGCCCCATATGACCCCAGTGGGGGATACCCTCCCCCTGCGGGTCACACACCCGGACCCTTCCCGGCACCTGTGCCCTTCCCGGTGCCAGGAGGGTACTTCTTGCCCGGGCCCTTCGTCACACCTGGGGGATACCCCGTTACGGGCCAGTTCCCGGGGCCGGGGGCCCAATATATGCCGGGGGTTTTCCCTGTGCCGGGAGCTAGTCCCGCCCCGCGTGTCGCGTTTACCGCATCGGGGGGCGGTCGACAGTGCAGCTCCCGTGCCTCAGCATATTCCCCGCCGCATCTGCTCCCCGGTTCCGGATGTCGCCGCGGGGGCTCCCCCCTCGTCGGTTCCGGATATTACAGGGGCTTCCCCCTTTCCAGTTCCGGTCGTCGCCACGGGGGCTACCTCCACTTCGGTTCCGAACGTCGCCGCGGGCGCCCCTGTAACATCCCTATTTTTGGCTATCTTTTCTGCTTACGAGTCAGCATATCTTCTTTGGAATCCCTGATATCTCAACCCTATCTTGATCTTAGGTATGCCACTACCTTAACCTAAAAAGTTGGCAGCTAAACTTCATCTCCTAGATCATTTTCACATTTCAGTCCAAAAGTGCTTTAGTTTAGTCCTTTTCAGAAAACCCAAAAAGGCTAAAAGTCCCTGATCATCTCCAAATCCAAATCTGATCGAGTGATTACCTTTCTTTCATTTTTTTGAACATTTTTCCCTTCTGTAAGGATTCCAGAATCTCAACCGAAACCCTAGTTTCAGCCTCGACAAAAGTTTCAAACCCTAATTACCCTGTTTACCCTAATTACCCCGTTTTCGATTTTTGTCAAAACCATCAGATCTTATCAGATTTTACCATTTTTCCTGCTGGATGAGTCTAAGACATTTAGTAACACTCATCTGCAAAGTCGAAATCCAAATCAACCCTTCAGATCTTCAGAATTGCAAATAGGCCCAAATTCCCGAGCCAAAACCCTCGCAGTTTAGTCCAAGCCTTCGCAAGTGAGCCCAAAACCTTGCAAACAAGCCCCTGGCCTTTTCTTCGACCACGACCAGGAGACTGCGTGCACGACCGCGACCAGAGCATTTCGACCAGCGCCCCGCCGCTTTGCCTCACCACCGAACCAGTCACCGGCGAAGTTCCCCGCGCTGCCACCTTCACGGCCACGTAGCCACCAACCGCGCACATCTGTACTGCCACCGTGGAGCAGTTCACCGCGCCGTGCCGTGTTCTTCCCCGCGCGCACGTGCCTGCTGTTGTCAGGAGCTCCACGCCACATGGCTGCCATCCCGGAGATCATCATCTCGCCTTCCTGACGAAATCCCGATTTCGCGCGATGCTCCGCCTCTGGCAGAGCCCCGCCATGTCCCGACGTGCCTCGTTGACCGCTCCAGCGCCCGAAGAAAATCTCACCGGCGATTGCTGCAACTCCCAAGAGCTCAATCCCGCGGCTATATAAATCCCCCCTTGCCCAGCGTTTCTTCACACACCACCGCAGTTGAACACCTTAGCCTCCACCACCAGAGAGCAACTGAGTTCTCCAGCGCCGCCGCGAAGACCTTCTTCCCCGGTGAGCAGTTCCTGAAGCTCACAGCGCCAGCTTCGCCCGAAGCTTCCCCCTCCAAACAAACACCACCGGTAAGGTCACCTTATCCCCCTGTATGTTTCATAGCCATTAATTGATCCCCGGCGAACCTCAACGCCGGTAATCACCGGAAAAGCCGTGATCCCCTGTTCCCCTAATGCCGAGAGACTCAAGCCAAATTGATCCTCGTGCCAGTAGGGAATAATGACCAGTGAGTTAGGAGGAACGAGCCTGTAAGCTTAGAATCGCCAATTTTGCCCCGAGCTTCGAAATCCCATGTTCGAGCCTCGGCAGTTCACCGGAGAACGCCGCCGTGCTTCTCCAGCCATTCTCTGGAAAAATTGAGTGCGCCAATAGCTTCGTGAAAGCCCATAGATGCTTCCCGAGCGTGGAATTAAGTTCAAACGCCCTGGAACGAAAACGCCCAAATCAGTGCCTTCGTCTTCGGTCCCGATCGCCGGAGTTCATTTTTTGGCCAAACCAGCCGATGAAACTTTGTCATCTAGCTAGGCCTCAACCCCCTGAGCAATTTACTCCACTGGCTCGAACCCTGAATCAGCCTAGATCAAAAGTTATGATCATGCCAAGATTGCTGTCCAGCGGTTCAGTTCATGTCCAGACCACCATGGTTGCTCACCGGATTTGGCCACCCTCCGGCCACTTTCTGCCCTTGAGCCTGTTGAGAGTTTTGTAGCTGTTATCAATGCCTAAACCCCAGACAAAGTTGTGCACCAATTGGAGTCCTGAGTCAAAAGTTATCCAATGCCCTAGTTTCTGGCCATGTCTAGCACTATGTCAGTGCATGTCCACCAGTGGCATTAGATGATTTAGACTTGTTACATTTGAGCAATTGAAATGACACTTTGTCCACTAAGCCTTTTGAACCATGTTCGACAACATTCCCTACTATCGTATCTCCAGAAAACAGACCTAGAACCAATTTAGGGCTATGTCAAGCCGTAAGCCGAATGTCAGCCTTTCGACATTCAAGTCCTTTTGAGCCCATCTCTTCGATCAATGTCAAGTGACCTTGTCCAAACCCTTACCCCTGCATGCATGATGTATTTACGTATTATTTTCTAGTACTTGTATGCTTATATAGTGTGTATGTGTTGTTTGTATCCGCCGTGGAACCAGACTTTGAAGGAACCGAGGAGATCTTCGAGGATTCATCTGAGCAGCTAGACCCATCACTGCAAGGCAAGTCTCAGACCCTTGATCATGTCTAGCCTACTATCTTGAAATGAAGTATGTTAACTGTTTTCAAGTATATGCATGCCTTAAATTCAAATAAGAACTATGTTTCAATAAAGTGATTAGATATGACCTAAAAGATTGTAAAGCCCCTTTTGACATTGAATATCCCTGCACCCTTGTCACCCTAGAATATCATGCTTAGGCCATACTATGCTCAAGATTATATGTTACATGTTGAATGGTCACATGTGAGAAAAGTATATTCAAAACTCTTTTTGTGAAGGAAAATGTGATTGGAATCGATAGTGAGGATGGTTTGATAGGATGGTGCTGTGTGCGCACTGGGAATGTGAAAGACTCCTCACTAGAGATTCATAAGGACTAGAACCTTGTGTTGTGCTTCTATGCGGCATGAAAAATGTACCAACCACTTGCCTGTTTATGGGACGGGCGCAACTTAGTAGCTTTCTTTAGTATTAGCTCTTCCCTGCAATGGTTGTCGATCTAGTGTCTTGCGAGAACTGGTGGGCCGCAGAAGGCCATGAGTGATGTGAGTTCAGAAAAATCATGAGAGGAAAAGGTGGAAAGAAGGAAGACGCCCTATGCCAGATTAAGTCGTGCGCGACTGTAATCAAGAGAGGCTATGTGTCTTGCGAGAACATAGACCCAGGCTAGGAAGTAAGACAGTGGGGAAGACCCACAACGGTACTTGAGACTTGACTGTCTATTTACCGGGCAGGGAATAGTTAATGCTAGGACTGTAAACTGTTGTGTCATCTCGGCCTTGTCACATGCGTAAGAGTCGCATGGAGAGGTACCGACTTGAAAGCCGAATGATCGGTGGATTAAGGTGGTACACCTTTGCAAAGTTTAAAAAGTATCGGATACTCTGAGCTCCCAGGTTATGGAGTCTGCGCGCTGTGGATTCTATTCACGTCGATGCAGCACAAGTAGCTTTTGGAAAGTTTTCACAAAATCAGGATAAAGTGGTGACTCATGAAAGACCGCCACACACAACATTTTCTAAGAATTTAGCTTAGGGTTTTAAAAGCACCGCTTTTGAAAATAAAGGTCTTTTCTCCAAAGACTAAGTGTGAAAATCTATTCTATATACATATATGAAGCCAAGGAGCTATTCTTTGAGAAATTTCCCCCCCCCCCCCCCATCTATATATACACTTGCATTCTTATTTGGGACTTGTTGAGCACCATGTGGACAATGTGCTCACCCTTGCTTTTACAAACTAATTTAGAAGAAGGATTCGTCGACCCTGAATCTTACGGTCTTGAACCCAATGTGGAACAAGAAGAAGAAACTGAAGACCAAGCTTGATAGAGGGTTATGTACCAAGGTGGAGTCAGATGTGGAGAAGGCCCGTACACTGCTGCTGCAGAAGAAGAAGACTGATGAAGTCTTTTCGTTTGTTATTGTTGTTTTATTTTGTGCCGACCTTTGTGTCGAAAACTCCTTAATTTGTATCAACTTTTAAATGCGTCATTTTGGCGCTAAGTTATTGTAATGTTGGTCCTTGTGATCAGCACTTGTTTTTAATTACTCGCATTTTTATATAATGCATCTTGTTGCTGTGAGCTGCAATATACCTTTTCTGAGTGCAACCCACCTGGGCGGTTGCCACCGGATTCCTCAAATGAGGGTCCCACAGAATCTGGTATCAGAGCAAAAGGCTCGACTGTAGGTCGTAACCCTTAGATAAACTTTGGCGTCCCTAGAAGAAAAGTTCGCTAGTTCTTTGTCAAAAATTTGTTTACGAAAACCTATTTTCCTTAAGGAAAATGTTATTTTCGATTTTTGGAAAAAGGCTTTAGACTTCTCTTTAAACTCATAGATGCCTTTCGTTCTGTCTTCAGATGGCTTCCGACAGGAGATACCTTCATGGAGACAAGCTTGGATCGTGGGCACTGTTGCTGTGGATGATGCTGCAATTTCTTGGAGCACGGGACAGTCAGAGGCCAGTATATTGTGTCTGGCAGGATGAGATGAACGGACGACCCATTGGTTGTCGGGCTTCAGTGATTGTCTATGAGATACCCGAGCACGGGAGAGGCTCAGTAAGACGTCAAGCCCGCAGAGAAGAAGAAGAAGATGCTATCTTAGATGCTGTCCGTCGTGCCGTAGGTACCGTCCGGCAGTTGTACAGTGACTACCTTTCAGATTCCCCCTATCGCTTCATGCCTTACCAGGTCCCCAGATCAGAGCACCGAGTTGTTCTTCCGTCCAGCGACCGGGAGGACGCTATTTTGACGAAGACTCGAGACGTCGTTCGTGCTTCGGAGATCGGATACACCCGCCTACTTCGAGACTATGAGCGTGTTCGCGATGATCGCCACTACCTTGAGGGCATGCTTATTAGGGCTCGTGCGAGTCTCCAAGAAAAGGAAAGACAAATTCAAGAATTGGCTGAATCAAGTGGAGAGAAGGACCTCGAAGCTGCAGAGTCAGTAACCAAGAAGAGTCGCCCAAAGCTGAAGATCACCGCTCGCAAGAAGGTAGGAAACTTGAAGGAGTATCTCAGCGGTTTCATGCCTGCGTCGCGTGGCATATGTGGGACCCTCATTTGAGGAATCCGGTGGCAACCGCCCAGGTGGGTTGCACTCAGAAAAGGTACATTGCAGCTCACAACAACAAGATGCATTATATAAAAATGCGAGTAATTAAAAACAAGTGCTGATCACAAGGACCAACATTACAATAACTTAGCGCCAAAATGACACATTTAAATGTTGATACAAATTAGGGAGTTTTCGACACAAAGGTCGGCACAAAATGAAACAACGATAATAAGCAAAAGGACTTCATCAGTCTTCTTCTTCTGCAGCAGCGGTGTACGGGCCTTCTCCACATCTGACTCCACCTTGGTGCATAACCCTCTATCAAGCTTGGTCTTCAGTTTCTTCTTCTTGTTCCACATTGGGTTCAAGACCGTAAGATTCAGGGTCGACGAATCCTTCTTCTAAATTCGTTTGTAAAAGCAAGGGTGAGCACATTGTCCACATGGTGCTCAACAAGTCCCAAATAAGAATGCAAGTATATATAGATGAGGGGGAAATCTCTCACAGGATAGCTCTTTGGCTTTGTATATGTATATAGGATAGATTTTCACTTGGTTTTTGGAGAAAAGACTTTTATTTTCAAAAGCGGTGCTTTTAAAATCCTAAGCTAAATTCTCAGAAAATGTTGTGTGTGGCGGTCTTTCATGAGTTACCACTTTATTCTGATTTTGTGAAAACTTTCCAAAAGCTACTTGTGCTGCATCGACGTGAATAGAATTCACAGCGCGCAGACTCCATAACCTGGGAGCTCAGAGTATCCGATACTTTTTAAACTTTGCAAAGGTGTACCACCTTAATCCACCGATCATTCGGCTTTCAAGTCGGTACCTCTCCATGCGACTCTTACGCATGCGACAAGGCCGAGATGACACAACAATTTACAGTCCTAGCATTAACTATTCCCTGCCCGGTAAATAGACAGTCAAGTCTCAAGTACCGTTGTGGGTCCTCCCCACTGCCTTACTTCCTAGCCTGGGTCTATGTTCTCGCAAGACACATAGCCTCTCTTGATTACAGTCGCGCACGACTTAATCTGGCATAGGGCGTCTTCCTTCTTTCCACCTTTTCCTCTCATGATTTTTCTGAACTCACATCACTCATGGCCTTCTGCGGCCCACCAGTTCTCACAAGACACTGGATCGACAACCATTGCAGGGAAAAGCTAATACTAAAGAAAGCTACTAAGTTGCGCCCGTCCCATAAACAGGCAAGTGGTTGGTACGTTTTTTGTGCCGCATAGAAGCACAGCACAAGGTTTTAGTCCTTATGAATCTCTAGTGAGGAGTCTTTCACATTCCCAGCACGCACACAGCACCATCCACTCAAACCATCCTCACTATCGATTCCAATCACATTTTCTTTCACAAAAGGGTTTTGAATATACTTTTCTCATATGTGACCATTTAACATTTATCATATTATCTTGAGCATAGTATAGCCTAAGCATGATATTCTAGGGTGACAAGGTGCAGGGATATTCAATGTCAAAAGGGGCTTTACAATCTTTTAGGTCATATCTAATCACTTTATTGAAACATAGTTCTTATTTGAACTTAAGGCATGCATATACTTGAAAACAGTTAACATATTTCATTTCAAAATATTAGGCTAGACATGATCAAGGGTTTGAGACTTGCCTTGCAGTGATGGGTCTAGCTGCTCAGATGAATCCTCGAAGATCTCCTCGGTTCCTTCAACGTCTGATTCCACGGTGGATACAAACAACACATACACACTATATAAGCATACAAGTACTAGAAAATAATACGTAAATACATCATGCATGCAGGGGTAAGGGTTTGGACAAGGTTACTTGATATTGGTCGAAGAGATGGGCTCAAAAGGACTTGAATCTCGAGGGGCTGACATTCGGCTCATGGCTTGACATTGCCCTAAATTGGTCCTAGGTCTGTTTTCTGGAGATGTGATAGTAGGGAATATTGTAGAGCATGGTTCAAAAGGCTTAGTGGACAAAGTGGCATTTCAATTGCTCAAATGTAACAAGTCTAAATCATCTAATGCCACTGGTGGACATGCACTGACATAGTGATAGACATGGCCAGAAAATAGGGCATTGGATAACTTTTGACTCAGGACTCCAATTGATGCACAACTTTGTCTGGGGTTTAGGCATTGATAACAGCTACAAAACTCTCAACAGGCTCAAGGGCAGAAGGTGGCCGGAAGGTGGCCAAATCCGGTGAGCAAACACGGTGGCCTGGACATGAACTGAACCACTGAACAGCAATCTTGGCATGATCATAACTTTTGATCCAGGTCGATTCAGGGTTCGGGCTAGTAGACAATATTGCTCAGGGTACAGAGATCTATCTAAGGGGCAAAGTGTGCGGGGCTAGATCGGCCGGGGAGAAATTCCGGCGACCGACGCTGAAGAAGACGACTCCTAAATTGGGCGTTTTCGATTTAAAGAGTTTGAAGTCGATTCATTGCTCAGGGAGTGAGAGGGTGAGGTGAGGGGGCTATTTGTAGGGTTAATTCGGCCGGAGAATGGCCGGAGAAGCTTGGCGACGAGGACCAGTTCACTGGTGGCGCGCAAACTACAGAAAGGTTATGATCGTTGCTCGATTTTGAAATCTAAGTTTGTAGGCTTGCTCAAAGGGGTGTACTGAACAATTTTCATCACTGGCACGAGGATTAATTCGGATAGAATCGGCCAGCATTGAGGAAACAGGGCATTTGGGATTTTCCGACGATCGCCGGCGTTAGGGTTTGCCGGGGGCCAATTAGATGCTATGGTACGAAGAGAGGGATGAAGGGAGCTTACTGGTGGCGTTGGTTTGGAGAAAGAAGCTTCGGGCGAAGCTGGCGCCGTGAGCTTCAGGAACTGCTCGCCGGGGAAGAAGATCTTCGCGGCGGCGCTGGAGAACTCAGCTGCTCTCTGGTGGTGGAGTCTAAGGCTTACAAATGCGGGTGGTGTGAAGAGATGCTGGGCAAAGGGGGGGGCTTTATATAGCCGCGGGATTGAGCTCTCGGGAGCTGCAGCAATCGCCGGGGAGATTTTCCTTCTGGCGCTGGGGCGGTCATCGAGGTACTTGGGGACACGGCGGGGCTCTGCCAGAGGCGGAGCATCGCGCGAATTCGGGTTTTCGTCAGGAAGGCGAGATGATTATCTCCGGGAGGGCAGCCATGTGGCGTGGAGCTCCTGACAATAGCAGGCACGCGCGTGCGCGGGGAAGAACACGGCACAGCGTGGTGAACTGCTTCCACGGTGGCGATACAGCTGTGCGCGGTGAAGGCTACGTGGCTAAGAAGGTGGCAGCGCGAGGAACTTCGCCAGCGGCGAGTTCAACGGCGAGGCAAAATGGCGGGCGCTGGTTGAACGAACGCTGGTCGCGGTCGTGCACGCGGTCTCCTGGTCGTGGTCGAAGAAAAGGCCAGGGGCTTGTTTGCAAGGTTTTGGACTGAAATTTGACGATTTGGACTGAACTGTGAAGGTTTTGGCTCGGGAATTTGGGCCTACTTGCAATTCTGAAGAACTGAAGGGCTGATTTGAATTCTGACTTTGCAGATGAGTGCTACTAAATGTCTTAGACTCATCCAGCAGGAAGAATGGTGAAATCCGATAAGATCTGGTGGTTTTGGCATAAATCGCAAACAGGGTAATTAGGGTTTGAAACTTTTGTCGAGGCTGAAACTAGGGTTTCCGTCGAGATTCTGGAATTCTTCCAGAAGGGAAAAATGTTCAGAAAAACGAAAGAAAGGTAATCACTTGATCAGAATCTGGATTTGGAGATGATATGGGACTTTTAGCCTTTTTGGGTTTTCTAAAAGGACTAAACTAAAGCACTTTTGGACTAAAATGTAAAAACGATCTGGGAGATGAAGTTTAGCTGCCAACTTTTAGGTTAAGGTAGTGGCATACCTAAGATCAAGATAGGGTTGAGACAACAGGGATTCCAAAGAAGATATGCTGACTCGCAAGCAGAAAAGATAACCAAAAATAGGGATGTTACAGCATAGTCATCAACGGTCAGACGATCGATCTTCCCTGCACTGCAAAGAAGGAGAAGACCCCTGAGGGAAAAGGGAAGGAGATTGTCAACATCAACGACGACAAGGAAGATGATCCGATGGATGCAGATGACGATGAGGAGGAGGATCCCGAGGAGGTAGAGCCTTGTGATTCTTCTGATGATGCTGAGGAGTGACTGCAGACTTCCTTCGATTCGACCTTTTGTGCCTAACCTAGCAGACGCTAGATTTCCTTTTGTTGTAGTAGTTGTTTTAGTATGGTTGATGTATGCTGGATGTTAGATGAGCTCTATAAGCCGATGAGGCTAGAAGCTTTGTATCTCTCGAAAAGCTGATTTATGAAAAAGTCATTTTGCATATCCTTATTCTTACTTCTTGAGTTAATGCCAGCATTCTGCTAGCACCTGTGTGAATGATTCTTTCCGAATCAATGTCTCTATTCTTAACCTCCTGTTTGAGTAGGATGGTTAACACACGAGCAAGACCCCAGGAAGGAGAGCTAGAGGGAAACCCTAGCAATGCAAGGACTACACCCGGAGCGAGAAGCTGCACCAACCCAGATAGACCAGGATCTTCGACGATGCCACAAGGAGGTGACATCAATGATGTACTGCTATGGATGGAGCAAAACCGACAGGAATCAGCAACTGTACAGAACCAAATTTTGGGACAGTTGATGCAATATATCGCATTTGGACAAGCTGAAGGATCCGCAACGGGTGCAAAGTTAACTGACTTTCAGAAAACACGACCCCCAACCTTTTCGAGTACAGAAGACCCTATAGTAGCTGACGATTGGCTGAGAGACGTGGAAAGGAAATTGAATACTGTTAGGTGCAGCGACGAAGAGAAGCTTCTGTATGGATCAAATCAATTAGCTGGACCCGCTGCTGCTTGGTGGGAGAATTACTAGACTGTGCACACCAATAGAGATTCGATCACCTGGAACGAGTTCAAGGAGGAATTCCGTAGATACCACGTCCCAAAAGGCGTTGTTCAAGCAAAACGCCGAGAGTTTGTAAATCTGCGACAAGGAGGCAAGACTGTGAAACAGTACCTGCATGAATTTATTCAACTGGCAAGGTACGCCCCTGAAGATATTGCAACAGAGGAAAGGAAGATCGACAGGTTTTGCGAAGGACTACAAAACTCTTTGCAATACCAGCTATCATCTCATGAATTTACGGACTTCCACGTCCTGATAAACCGGCTGCTTAAGATGGAGGAGAAAAGGGGAATAATTGAAGAAGACCGAAAGAGGAAGGCTTTGCCCAACTCTTACCAAGGAAGCGCTAGTCGAGGGAGACCAATGCCTACTTACCGACCAGCCTTCAGACCGCCTCAAAGACCCCAAAGGCCTGCGCCTACTGCAATAGCACAATGTACCGGATGCAGAGGAAACCACTTCTTGAAGGATTGTCCCCTGAAGAATGAAGAATGCTTCCACTGTGGAAGAAAGGGACATCGCAGGAACACTTGTCCGCTACAACACCTACCATCCAATGTCGCTCGAATGCAAGCTGCAAGATCCCCTGTTCCAACCCAAGGCTTCGCCAAAAATGCTCCACCCTCCAGAGGAGGAAGATTCCAGAATGGCCGAGGAAGAGGAATACCTGCTGCAGGTCGCGGAAGACTCAACTATGCATCTGCCGTTGAAGCAGGAGAAGCATCTGCCGTTGAAGCAGGAGAAGCATCAGACGTCGTGATCGGTATGATCTTTATTCACTCTGAACTTTCAGTTGCATTATTTGACCCTGGTGCTACTCATTCATTTGTGTCAAGACCTTTCGTGCTCAGAAATAAGTTGCCAGTATCCGCATTAGAGTTCCCTATTTAATTCAATCCCCTGGAGCTCGGATGCCTGTCAACTCTATCTGTAGAAATGTCGCCTTTAGTATTGGCAATCTAGGATTCCTAGCAAACCTGCTAGTTTTGGACCTTCAAGGATTAGATGTCATCCTTGGAATGGATTGGTTAGCCAAGCATAAAGGTCAGATGGACTGTGAAAAGAAAGCAATAACCCTGACGAATGCTGAAGGAAAACAAGTCACATTCCACGCAGAGAGATCAATGGTGAACAACCGAGTGTGTAGTTTGAACAGTTTAGAAGGAGTTGAGTTTGAAGGAGTTCCAATGGTAAACGAATATCCAGAAGTTTTTCCTGAAGAGCTTCCTGGAATGCCACCAGATAGGGACATTGAGTTCTCAATCGAATTAAAATCCGGATCTGCCCCTTACGCAAGAAAGCTTACACGTATGACAAGTGAAGAACAAGAAGAATTAAGAAAGCAAGTGGAAGAATTGGAAAGAAAGGGATTTGTTAGAACAAGTTCCTCACCTTGGGGAGCCCCTATACTTTTCGCTAAAAAGAAAGACGGCAGTCTACGACTTTGTGTCGACTACCGGAAACTGAATGATATGACGATCAAAAACAAGTACCCTTTGCCGAGGATCGATGATCTCTTTGATCAACTAAGAGGAGCAAAGATATTTTCAAGGATCGACCTGAGGTCTAGATATCACCAACTGAAGATTCGAGAACAAGATATTCCAAAAACTGCATTCATAACAAGATATGGATTGCATGAGTTTACCGTGGTGCCATTTGGTTTAACGAATGCACCAGCAGTGTTCATGAATTTAATGAACAAGGTTCTCATGGAATTTCTGGACAAGTTTGTCATTGTGTTTGTCGATGACATTCTCACCTTTCGGAGTCAGAGGAAGAACGCGCACAACATCTTAGGATGGTGTTGGAAAAGTTAGTAGAACATCGACTGTATGCCAAATTCGATAAGTGTGCCTTTTGGTTAAAAGAAATCTCATTCTTAGGCCACATTATCTCTGGCAAAGGAATCTCAATGGATCCATAAAAAATTCAGGCTATCATGGAATGGAAACAACCGGAGACAGTGACTGAAGTAAGAAGTTTCCTAGAATTAGCCGGATATTACCGGAGATTTGTCAAAGGATTCTCCAAGATTACAAAGCCACTCACCAGACTGCTAAAGAAAGATGTTCCATTCGACTGGACAGAGGGATGTGAAAAGAGCTTTGAGGAATTAAAGAAGATATTAACAACCGCACCTGTCCTTACGTTACCAGATAACAAAAAGGATTTTGAAGTCTACTGTGATGCATCAAAGCAAGGACTAGGCTGTGTCCTTATGCAAGAAGGGAGAGTCGTAGCTTATGCATCAAGACAATTGCGACCACATGAGGAGAATTATCCAACTCATGATTTGGAATTAGCCGCCGTCGTTCATGCGTTAAAAATTTGGCGACACTATCTACTTGGAAATAGATGTGAAATCTACACGGACCACAAGAGTTTGAAATACATCTTCACCCAACAAGACTTGAACATGAGACAGCGAAGATGGCTAGAGCTGATTAAAGATTATGACCTTGGAATACACTACCACCCTGGAAAAGCAAATGTAGTAGCAGATGCCTTGAGCAGAAAATCCTACTGCAATCAAGAGAAGACATTAGGAATACCACCCCAATTGCTTCGAGATTTCGAGAAGTTGAATTTAGAGTTTGTTGAACAAGGAACCGTCGCCGCGTTAACAATGAATTGCGAGCTGAAGGACCAAATCCGAAGGGCTCAGGAAGTAGATCAGAGTATTCAGAAGATGAAAGAGAACATGAAATACGAAGATGTAATTGACCTTCGTGAGGACGAGGAAGGAATTTTGTGGTATCATAACCGAATCTGTATCCCAGAAGACAAGGAAATCAAGAACATGATACTGCAAGAAGCCCATTGTACCCCGTACTCTATTCACCCGGGCAGTACAAAGATGTACCAAGATCTAAAGGATCGGTTTTGGTGGAAAGGAATGAAAAAGGAAATTGCCGAGTTTATATCTTCTTGTGATACCTGTCAAAGAGTGAAAGCAGAACACCAGAAACCTGCAGGACCGCTGCAACCCCTACCAACCCCGGAGTGGAAATGGGACGAGATTGGAATGGATTTCGTAGTTGGTTTACTAAGAACCCAGCAAGGATACGATTCTATATGGGTCATAGTCGATAGATTGACGAAAGTGGCTCATTTTCTACCTGTAAAAACGCAATACACGACGAAAAAGCTTGCAGAACTATATCTTACCAGAATTGTCACGCTACATGGAGTGCCAAAAACAATCGTCTCAGACAGAGGAGCACAATTTGTATCAAGATTTTGGGGAGAATTACAAAAGTCCCTGGGAACGAAGTTGAAGTTCAGTACAGCTTACCACCCTCAAACTGGAGGTCAAACGGAAAGAGTGAACCAGATTTTAGAAGACATGTTGAGAGCGTGTGCTTTAGATTATGGAAACTCTTGGGAACAATTTCTACCGTACGCGGAATTCACCTACAACAATAGTTATCAAGTAAGTCTACAGATGGCTCCTTATGAAGCGCTTTATGGAAGAAAGTGCCGCACGCCACTATATTGGACCGAAGTGGGACAGAAACAATTTTTAGGACCGCAATTAGTGGAGGATGCCACAGCCCACGTGAAAATCATACAAGAGAGATTGAAAACTGCCCAGTCTCGACAGAAAAGTTACGCCGACAGAAGAAGGAGAGAACTATCCTTCGAGATAGGTGATTACGTATATCTCAAAGTAACACCCTACAAGGGAGTTCGACGATTCCAAATAAAAGGAAAGCTAAGTCCGAGATACGTAGGACCATACAAGATTTTGGAAAAGTGAGGAGAAGTAGCATACAAACTGGAACTACCGCCTGAATTAGCAGGAGTCCATGATGTCTTTCACGTATCCCAACTAAGGAAATGCTTGAGAGAACCAACGGAGTAAGTGTCTCCCACAGAAACAGAGGTTCAACCAGATCTAACATATCAAGAATACCCAGTCAAGGTGTTAGAGGACAGTGAAAGGAGGTTAAAATCAAGGACCAGAAAATTCTGCAGAGTCCAATGGAATAACCACACCGAAGAAGAATCGACTTGGGAGAGAGAAGAAGAACTGCGTCAGAATTTTCCCTACCTATTCTCAGACTCATTGGAATCTCGAGGACGAGATTATTCCTAAGGAGGGTAGGTTGTAACATCCCTATTTTTGGCTATCTTTTCTGCTTACGAGTCAGCATATCTTCTTTGGAATCCCTGATATCTCAACCCTATCTTGATCTTAGGTATGCCACTACCTTAACCTAAAAAGTTGGCAGCTAAACTTCATCTCCTAGATCATTTTCACATTTCAGTCC
The DNA here is from genome assembly GCA_019359835.1 of Pharus latifolius. Lineage (NCBI taxonomy): Eukaryota > Viridiplantae > Streptophyta > Magnoliopsida > Poales > Poaceae > Pharus > Pharus latifolius. The sequence continues at coordinate 58,771,750 of CM033324.1, read as the reverse complement.
AAAAGTGCTTTAGTTTAGTCCTTTTCAGAAAATCCAAAAAGGCTAAAAGTCCCAGATCATCTCCAAATCCAAATCTGATCGAGTGATTACCTTTCTTTCATTTTTCTGAACATTTTTCCCTTCTGGAAGGATTCCAGAATCTCAACCGAAACCCTGGTTTCAGCCCCGACAAAAGTTTCAAACCCTAATTACCCTGTTTTCGATTTTTGTCAAAACCACCAGATCTTATCAGATTTTACCATTTTTCCTGCTGGATGAGTCTAAGACATTTAGTAACACTCATCTGCAAAGTCGAAACCCAAATCAACCCTTTAGATCTTCAGAATTGCAAATAGGCCCAAATTCTCGAGCCAAAACCCTCGCAGTTTAGTCCAAGCCTTCGCAAGTGAGCCCAAAACCTTGCAAACAAGCCCCTGGCCTTTTCTTCGACCACGACCAGGAGACCGCGTGCACGACCGCGACTAGAGCATTTCGACCAGCGCCCCGCCGCTTTGCCTCGCCGCCGAACCAGTCACCGGCAAAGTTCCCCGCGCTGCCACCTTCACGGCCACGTAGCCACCAACCGCGCACATCTGTACCGCCACTGTGGAGCAGTTCACCGCGCTGTGCCTTGTTCTTCCCCGCGCGCGCGTGCCTGCTGTTGTCAGGAGCTCCACGCCACATGGCTGCCATCCCGGAGATCATCATCTCGCCTTCCTGACGAAATCCTGATTTCGCGCGATGCTCCGCCTCTGGCAGAGCCCCGCCATGTCCCGACGTGCCTCGTTGACCGCTCCAGCGCCAGAAGAAAATCTCACCGGCGATTGCTGCAACTCCCGAGAGCTCAATCCCGTGGCTATATAAAGCCCCCCCTTGACCAGCGTTTCTTCACACACCACCGCAGTTGAACACCTTAGCCTCCACCACCAGAGAGCAACTGAGTTCTCTAGCGCCACCGCAAAGACCTTCTTCCCCGGCGAGCAGTTCCTAAAGCTCACGGCGCCAGCTTCGCCCGAAGCTTCCCCCTCCAAACCAACACCACCGGTAAGGTCACCTTATCCCCCTGTATGTTTCATAACCATTAATTGATCCCCGGCGAATCTCAACGCTGGCAATCACCGGAAAAGCCGTGATCCCCTGTTCCCCTAATGCCGAGTGATTCAAGCCAAATTGATCCTCGTGCCAGTAGGGAATAATGACTAGTGAGTTAGGAGGAACGAGCCTGTAAGCTTCGAATCGCCAATTTTGCCCCGAGCTTCGAAATCCCATGTTCGAGCCTCAGCAGTTCGCCGGAGAACGCCGCCGTACATCTCCAGCCATTCTCTGGGTCGTAGGCTTCGAAATTGAAAAGCTTCGAAATCCCACGATTCGAACTCGGAGTCCTCAGCCGAACTTATGCAAAATTTGTAATAGTGAGACCTTTCAAGATGACCCTCCGGGAAGGTATGTAGAAAAAATGGAGAACAGGAGCACAGAGAAATTTATACAGGTTCGGGCCCTCAATGGTGAGAGTAATAGCCCTACGTCCTGTTGGGATTTCACTATGTGTGATAAAGGTTTACAAACTAGCGGGAAAAAACCTTCACAGGCGAAGATTTTTCCTATGTAAATGTACAAAAAGAAGCCAAAGAGGCTTGTAAAGAACTATCTAATCTGGGTCGTAGGCTTGGCTGTTTGAGTGGTTGAGATGTGTTGTATCTCGCTTGTACCAGAGATGTTAATCTCCTTAATGGATGGTTCGATCCCCCTGTTTGATGCACCTTGCCATCCTTTTATACTGGTCGAAAGGGTGCCATGTCGTAACTGCATCAAACAGTTGCTTGGATGGTTGGATGCGGTTTTTAGAGAACCGCTCTTAACCTCCACGCAGGTTAAACACGTGTTATTCATGGATAACTGCACATATTAACCTCCTGACGGTTGGTCTTTCACGTGGAGGAATCTTCGGGATACTTGGAATATTCCCGCTATAGGGATAGCTGGACAGATGAACTCCAAGTATCCTGGTTGGGAACGTTCTGATAGCGGGATGTTGGCTGACCGCGCAATATCTCGGACATTCTGTTCGCGTATAGCACACGAAGTCCTGACCGCGGAAAGTCTGTGGCCTGATCGCGCAAAGCCTGCGACCTCGGGCTGATGCTTCTCAGAATGACTTGAGTCCGCACCGCTAGGCACGTGTCTGGCTCGAATCTGTCTTGAACCAACAGTGCATTTATTTTAACTGACCCGGGTGTCAATCCTCGTCAGCTAGCCCCCAAATTCGAAGAAAACGAAGGGACGTGTTTATTTCGAATTTAAAGTCATGCATCGGATTTTTAACCCAACTCTTCAAATCCCCCACTTAGTGGCGCACTAAGTGAGACGGTTGGTTCCCCGAGACAGGTTCTGGGTATTACGTGATAGGTAATGATGGCGTTGTTGAAATGTTTTTTAACCTGAGGTGAAATTGTAAATGCTTTTAAAAACCCGAGGTGTTTAGAATGTGAAGCGTCACCTTGGCGGCTATAAATACCAGGTCTTTGAATTTGTAGAGCTTCACAATTTCTTCTCACGGTTAAGTTCTTTCTAAAGTCACCTTCATCCTTCTCTTCATACACTTCCCAATGGCAGATCACAATATCATCGAGATCGAAAGTGATGAAGAGGAAGTTCTCAAGCAGGAGCTTCAAATGCCTGAAGATCCATCTCCTTCAAAGAAGAAACCCAAGGTTGACGAAGGATCCTCCAGCAGAGCAAAGGTAGAAGATGAGCCATCATCTTTTCTTCCTTCAGCTTTCTACTCCAACACCCCCTGCTTTTGTTTGGGTGATCGATTTTCTGATCAGCAAGCGGTGACTATACGACCAGAAGATCCCCAACTCGTGTTGGAGAAGCAATCTTCTGGTGGGAAGGTTGCACTTCCACCATCTGATGATCATCCGATTTTATCGGATGATCTACTTCCCAGGATGGCTACATCAACGTGTCATGTGCAGGGACAGGTAATAATCCTCATCTTCTTTTGTTGATAGTTATAATTAGCATAACTAACTTTTGCAAATGCAGGAGATTGGAGGCCCTAGTGATCAGCCTTCTGCTATTCGGCCTCTTCCCCTCAGACAGATCCTTCCAGAGGAGAAGAATGCCCTGGAGAAGAAGACCGAAGAGATGTCTTCGGCGATTCTGCATCTGGCAGAATGTTTTGAACGATCCCGTGAAGAGGCGCACCAGTTCCGTCGAGAGAGGGACCACGCTCAGCAACAGCGAGAACTCTCCGATTTAATTAGGAACAGTAGTGTATCTCTTATTAGGGATGATGTAGATAGACTTAGATTAGTTGCTAGTTCCCTGGGGGTTGTCAATGTAGATCCTACTGACAATAACATGTCCTTAGGAGAACTTTGCAAACTTCTTTCGGATCAGGTCGACGCTCTGGTCGCCGGTATCCCTTTTGTATGTAAAGAATGCAAGAAATAAAACTTTCTTCTTTATATAAATATTCTTTACATCTTTTGTGCGAAAATATGGCCATGAGTAATGCCTTCGCGACCATTCATACACATGGAACCCTCAGTTCTGCGACCAGAATCACACTTTTTTACGAAAGTACCGCGACCAGATCTGATACTGCGATCAGGTTTAAAGCCACGATTAGAACTGAAGCTTACTGCGACCAGAATTGAGGCTCGGTAAGACCATTACTTCGATTAGAATCGGAGCTTAATCAAAAGCATGGTCTCGATCATACCACAACCCGGTCAAAATACATCCAAACGTCCAAAAATTGAATCGTAGGATTTTTTCATAAAAATGTTCAAAGCAGGCAAAGGAAAAACGTCCTCTGAAAAGTACTGAAAAACTTTTCAGGCTTTTGCACTTTTAGTTTCTGAAACAAAGAAGTCTTTTTGTTTCAGATCCAATGCCTGGAACACTTTAACGGGTCCGCCAGAGACAGTATCCATTATGGGAAATGAATAAAATACTCAGTGGAACGTTTCTCACATTAGTGCATCTCCTCGGGTCTATAAAAGGAACAGGTGTCTTCTTGAGGAAGCCACACAGTCAAAAACCCTCAACATTTCCGCCACACAAAACCCTCATTCTTCTCAGCCTTCATCTTCCCCAACAGTCGCCAGCTTTTCCTTCGACTCTCCACCAAAGAATGGCGTCCTGGAGCCGATCCATTCACCACTCTGAGGAGAGCCTAGTGGCGTTGGAGAAGGAGGAGATCCTTCCTCCGCGGCTGCTGATCAACTGGCGGCCCGCGGAGAAGGACCAAGAAACCCCAATCGTTCAAGAGGGCGAGTTGGTGGTTTTCGAAGAATATTTGCGCTGCGGGTTCCGATTCCCTGAGAGTCGGTTCCTGAAGGATGTCCTCGAGCACTACGGGTTGGAGCTAATCAACCTCCACCCAAACACAGTGTTGATACTGGCGGTGTTTCAACACTTGTGCGAGGCATTCGTCGGAGTGTATCCCAGTGTGGATCTCTTCCGGCGATTTTATTTCTCAGCATGGTCGAAGAGCGCCAACGCCGCCGGATGCATTTACTTCCGGCTAAGGGATAATAAGGAGTATCCCTTCCCACCCTTGTGAGACTCAGTGCATGGGTGGCACCAGAAATGGTTTTACTGCACCCCGCCGACAGAGAGCGGGCTGTGGTTTGAAAACTCGCGGCCGGAGAAGTCAAGCGATTGGATACTCTCCCAGCGATGAACTCGGAGCTCATGAAGCACGCCGAGGTGATTCTTCACTTAGTCGGACAAGGGTTGACAGCACGCGACGTCATCTGAGACTTTGTGAAGAACCGGGTGAGCCCCCTGCGTGAAAGGGCTCATCCGGCTTGGGAGATCAAGTCCATGGCAGACAGTACCCTGGACTATAATGAAGGTATTCATTTCTGGCACTGAAATCCTTTTATGTCATTTCTGAAATGCATCAATTTAACTCGTATCTGGGGAACAGTCCTGCCCTCAGCCGAGATTGAGAGGCGGACTAACTACCTCCTCAGGGCGTACAATGTCGAGGTAGAGGGCCCCAAGGGATCGCCTCGCCCCCAAAGCTTGATTCACACCGGCGACGACCTTAAACAAGAGCGCCGAAAGGTACATTTTCCACTTGGCCTCTGTTTTGCAGGTCTCATGTATGTCCAGCACTAATCAATCCCATTGGAATGAGAACAGCTCCTAAGGAGATTCACCGAGGCGACGTTTCCCAGCGAGAACGTCGGTTCCCTGGGAAAGCCGACGACAAAACTCGTGAAGAAGGTTTCCTTGAAACCCAGGACGAGGAATCCTGACCCCAAGAAAGCTAGGCTAAATCTTGGGGAAGGGTCTTCACGAAGCGTTCCTCCTACTGCCAGAAAAACTGCGGTAAGATATCACATCCCTCCGATCTTTCCAGGTGGGAACTAGAATTACTTCTTCGTCGTACAGGGAGAGGGGAGCGAGGAGGAGGAAGATGATGATGTCCCCCTGATTTGCCGGAGGAGGATGATTGTGGGTTCTCCATCCGGCGACGCTCCAACCCATTCCGCAGAAACAACTGCTACTGCAGAGGCGGCTGTAGCAGACCCCGCGGCCACCAAAAGCCACGTGGCCGCAGACAACACCCCAGCCCCTGAAGCCCCCGAGGCTTCAGGGCTAGTCGCCTCTACTTCCCTGGTCGAAGGGACGACCGTGGTAGAATTCTCTCACAGTCTCGTTTTCTTCAACTTCCCCTGTGCATTCGATAAGTTAATGCTTATGCAGGGAAAAGAGCTTCCCCCCGTGATTCCTGCGAGTCCCAGGGAGGAAAATCCTCCACCTCCGCAGACAGGAGTGAAGGTGGTTGCACAAGATCCTGTGGCGGTTGCACACGAGGTGCCGGCCCCAGAAGTCCAGGAACCATCGAGGCCTTCGGATGCTACCCCGCCAACGGGACCGATTGCCCAGGTAAAGATTCTTCTCATTCATCTTCATCTTCCCCTAGAAATGTGCTCACAGAGGAACATACCCAGGGAGGAGATGTCTTGTTCTCCAAGAGGAAGATCAGGACAGACGACAGTTGTCCCCTTTCTCGAGGGGAACCTTCCCTGAAATCTCAAAGGCTAATGGGATTTCAAATAAGGTAAGAACCTTTATCCTAGTTTTAGAAATGATAATCATGAATTGTGATCATTTGATTCTTCTTTCCCTTTGTCAGGCGAAAAGAAACAGCACCCAGCCCTTCAACCTCTTCGGGAAGGGTTGAAGTCGTTGCTTGTGCAGGAGCCTCCAGTGGGGAGCGCTCCGCCCCTTTGGTCCAGGAAGTCGTCTGGGCCGTGAGAGGAGAAGCAGGAGCGAGGACCCAATCGCAACCAATGGCGACTGGGGGCAGTGCCCAGCAGGCACTCCCACCAACTGTCCCTGCTGTAGGCGCCTCCGGGCCTTCAACGAGTCTTCCCGTTGGTCTGGAAGATGCCTACTTACAGGAGTTTATGAAGGTACAATGAACCTCTCTCTGGATGCTTGAATTGTACATAGGACACCTTTAACTCCCTTTTTTGCATCACAGGAATTATCCCGGATGATGGCCCAATCGCGTGCTACAGTGGCAAGCATGGAAGCCATACAAAGAGAACGGGACAACTTGCGCAGGTAAGGATCATTACTCTTCAACTTGTATAGATATAAATTGGTTATGACCACTCCTTCTGTTCTACTGCAGAAAGGTGGCATTGCTGGACAAAGAAGTGGCCACAGTCAAGCTCCATTCGATCTCAGTGACTAGGAACCAAGAGATCGAAAACAACAAACTGCGGTCACAACTTGCTGGTAAGTCAATTCCTGATTTGGAAGACTTGTTTTCATAACATGCGAGTAATCTTTTCTCTTGTTGCAGCGCAAGCAGGTCAAATAAAGCAACTCAGTCAGGACAATGAACTCCTCCGGGACTCTATTCTAACCTCCGAAAGGGCGATCGGAAAGCTGAGCCATTCAATCTTCAAAAAACTGAAGGCAGTGGCTCATCTTTTGAAGGCTGATGTGGTCGAAACCACAAGAGATAATCTCAGCCAAGATGACTGGTCTGCGCTAGTCATGGCCCAAGCGGAGTCACTTCTCGAGTATCTCCCTGAGGATATACAGCGACGAGAGGAGGCGATCAGAACAAGAGTTCGGTCAGCCGCTTCCGCCATCCTCAGCCGGGTTCATCTTCACCATGGCCCAGATGCAGATCTGAATCCATTGGTGGGACCGGTTGAGGTCGAGAGTGAAGAACAGCTAGAGGCCGTCATGGAGGAGATTAGGCCCCTTGTAGATAACCTCCTGACTGAGCTTGGGATCGAATGATCCCTATACCTGTACAGAAACAGTTGTATATAATGCAATGTATATGGAAATTCATTTTTGAAAAATGAATATATATATTTTGATTTGCATATATATTCTTGTTTTGTGTCGTTTCATATTATAAACATATCCTTCTAGCCCCCGCCTGTGATTGTAGATACTGAAGACTTAGTATTACAACTGCAGGAGAGAAGTGAATATAACGACCAGGGATATGTGATCGAACCAACAATTATGATCAAAGTAACGCCTAGCCTTATTTGCAAACTGACAGCCACTCAGATAACCGAGGACTTGCCAGAAAGCCCCGTGTGTGTTGAGAAACGGCTTATTTAGGAGTGACTTGTCTGGAAGCGGTCATGAGATCGGCCAGCGAATCCGACTAGGACATTGTAATGATCTAACCGCGGGCGACCAGCCCCCGAGTCGAATTCGCAGCACATGGGCATGGAGGAAAATATTCATCGTATGAAACCAAAACATTTTTTATGAAAAAATGCTAATTGAACAGGAAAAGGGATTGAATACTTACACGTAGAACTTGCGAAGTTGATCAATGTTCCAAGTATTGGACAAAATTCGACCATCCTCCATGGCTAACCACGCAGATCCTGGTCGCAGCACTGAGACAACAGTATAAGGGCCTTCCCACTTCGGGGAGAATTTGTTGCGATTAGACTAGTCTTGAATTTTTCGTAAAACCAGGTCGCCCACGTGAAGACTACGTGGTCGCACCCTTTTGCTGTGATACTTGCGCAGGGCTTGCAAGTAGGCTGCGGACTTGATCAAAGCGCGATCACGCCTTTCTTCTAAGAGGATGAGATCTTGTGACCGCTGTTCGGACTGATTAACTTGTTTGAATTGTTTCGTCCGAACAGACCCAATACTGACTTCCATAGGCAACACAGCCTCGGCCCCATAGACCAGATGGAAGGGCGTCTCACCGGTGGCTCGACTAGAGGTAGTTTGTAGTGCCCATAGAACAGTATAAAGCTCGTCTGCCCAAGCCCCCGAGCGAGTCTTAAGGCGCTCAAAAACACGTTTTTTGATGCCTTGTAGTATCTGCCCATTGGCCTGTTCCACTGCACCATTGCTTTGCGGATGTGCCACAGAAGCAAAGCACAGCTTAGTTCCGATCTGGTCGCAGTAGTCTAGGAAAAGACCACTAGCAAATTGGGAACCATTGTCGGTGATAAGACGGTTTGGAACACCAAATCGAGCAACAATGTTCTTATGAAAGAACTTTTGTGCTGCTAACGCAGTAATATTCCGTACCGGTTCGGCCTCAATCCACTTTGTAAACGTGTCAATGGCTACGAACAGAAACATGTACCCGTTAACCGCTTGTGGCATAGGACAAACGATATCCATTCCCCAGACCGCCAAACGCCATGCGAGGGGAATGGTTTGTAACGCGTAGGCAGGTTGATGAACCTGTCTCGCATGGAACTGACACTGAGGACACATCTTGACCATACGCTTGGCATCATCGAGTGCCGAAGGCCAATAGAATCCCTGTCGAAAAGCTTTTCCGACCAGTGTTCGATATGACGCATGTGCACCGCATACACCGTCATGTATTTCCTTCAAGAGGGATGTTCCTTCCTCCTGAGATATACAACGCATGAATACTCCTTGAGTACCCTTTCTGTACAGAATCCCATCTATGAGCTTGTACAGACGTGATTTTCGAATTAACCGATCGCTTTCGGTTTCGTCCTCGGGTAGGGTCCCATGTTCAAGATAGACTCTCAATGGATGAGTCCAATCTCGTTCCTGACCGAGGTTGGTAACGCAGGCTATTACCGGATCATCCTTGACCGAAGTCATGATCGAAGGACGGTCCAAGTGTTCAATGAACACTCTTGCCGGAGCGGATGTGCGTGAGGACCCAATTTTGGATAATTGGTCTGCGAGAATGTTGTCCTTTCGTGGGATGTATTGGACTTCGAAATGGCTGAAGTGTTTTTCCAATCTCCTCACTTCCCCCAGGTAATGAGCCATTGTCTCATCGGAGGTGCTGTACTCCTTGTTTACCTGGTTTACGACCAGCTGTGAGTCTCCCCTCACCACTAATCGACGGACTCCGAGGAATTTTGCTGCCCGGAGCGCTGCAAAAAGACCTTCATACTCTGCCGCGTTGTTAGTCGCAACAAAGTGTAGTTGGATGACATACTTAAGCTATTCGCCCTGAGGCGTAACTAAGACCACTCCAGCCCCCGAGTGTTGAAAACTACAGCAGCCGTCAAAGTACATTGTCCAGTAATCGGGGCACTCCAATTCATCGGGCACCTGCATGGGTGGCTCAGGGTTGGTCCATTCGACCACAAAGTCGGCAAAAACCTGAGACTTAACCGCAGTGCGGGGCGTGAAGTGGATATCAAAGGCACCGAGTTCGACCGCCCATTTGGCGATTCGACCAGATTTTTCTGGATTTCGGACAATATCCCCCAAAGGAAAGGAGGAGGGTACTGTGATCTTGTGAGCTTGGAAGTAGTGTCGTAGCTTACGGGAAGCCATCAGTAGCGCGTAAAGTATCTTCTGGACCTCAGGGTAGCGCTCCTTTGGACCATGAAGTACCTCGCTCACATAGTAGACGGGTCTGTGTATTCCTTCCCTTTCCGTGATCAGGATGGCGCTGACCGCGTGAGGTGTGGCCGCCAAGTAAACAAGCAATGGTTCTCCTTTGTCGGGAGACACCAACACTGGCGGACTGGATAGATATGTCTTTACCTCCTGAAACGCTTTTTCAGCCTTATCCGACCATGTAAAATTGTGATGCTTCCGCAAGACTTTGAAGAAAGGCAATCCCCTTTCCCCCAATCGCGATATGAAGCGACTCAAGGCTGCCATGCGACCAGCCAAGCGTTGAACATCTTTCATGGTTGAGGGCGACCTCATTTGTTCAATGGACCTGATTTTCTCAGGATTAACTTCAATACCCCTGGAACAAACGAGAAAACCCAGGAGTTTTTCTAAAGAAACCCCGAAAGAACATTTCTCCGGGTTTAACTTTATTCCAAAACGATTCAAATTACAGAAGGTTTCAGCGAGGTCGTCCAAATGAGACAATCTCTTAGTACTCTTTACAACCAAGTCGTCTACATATGCTTCGAGGTTACGCCCTATCTGGGAAAGAAAGGTCTTTTGCATCAAGTGCTGGTACGTGGAACCTGCGTTCTTGAGCCCAAACGGCATTCTGACGTAGCAGTAGGTGCCGAACGGGGTGATGAAGGCAGTTTTCTCTTCATCTTCTTCTGCCATGCTAATTTGATGATATCCTGAGTAAGCGTCCAGGAAGCTCATCAGTTCGCAGCCCGCAGTTGAGTCGACCAGCTGGTCGATGCGGGGAAGGGGAAAGTCATCCTTCGGATAGGCACTGTTGAGGCTAGTGTAGTCGACGCACATGCGCCACTTGCCATTTGACTTGCGGACCATGACCGGATTGGCGAGCCATTCCGAGTGATCAACCTCGCGAATGAACTTAGCTTTTAGGAGTTTGTCCAATTCCTCTCGGATGGCTTCCTGTCGGTCAACAGCAAAACGCCTGAGCTTTTGCTTTATTGGTCGTTGTCCAAGTCGAATGGCTAACCTGTGCTCGATTACTTCCCTTGGGACACCGGGCATGTCTGACGGTTTCCACGCAAACACATCTGCATTAGCTCGGAGGAAAGCAATGAGCTCGAGTTCCTATTTGTCATCCAGACCTGATCCGACCCGAATTGTCTTGGATGGATCATCTGGGTACAAAGGAACCAGTTTGAGTTTTTCATCTGGTCGAGGAGCGACCTGGGCGTCCCGGAGGGGAAGTTGATCGACCATCTCCAAAGATAGCCGGTCGCACGTGAGTGCCACGTTGCGACTACCTCGGACCGAGATGACACCTTTGGGGCCAGGCAACTTTCCGCACTGATAAGCATAGTGTCTTGCCATTATGAATTTAGCGAGAGTTGGCCTGCCAAAGATTGCATTATAAGCCGAATCACAATCGATTACATCAAAAGTAACCAATTCCGTTCGGAAGTTATCTGGTTCTCCCAGTGTGACTGGGAGGACCACTTGTCCCAACGGCATCATGGAGGGGCCTGGGATTATCCCATAAAACGGATGAATTATGGGCTTAATCTTCGAACGAGGAATTTGCATCTCGTCGAGCGCCTTGACCAACAAAATGTCAAGGGAACTCCCTCCATCGATCAGGACCCTTTCGACTCTAGCGTTACTGATGATCGGGGTAATGACCAGAGGGAGCCTCAATGGTCGAGTAAGTTCCGCGGGACAATCAGAACGATCGAATGTCAAGGGTGTATCTGACCAACGGGGGTATTGAGGTTCACCAAGAGATGTCTCCGTTTGGTTAACCTCTCGATAAAAGGCTTTAAACTGCCTTTTGGAAACGAAAGAAGAAGAACCTCCGAAAATAACATTAATATGATTTTGAGGTACCTGGTAAGACATTTCCTCGTCTTCGTCGGCATCTCTAAGTCCGCACGCCTGTTCCTTAGGCGGTAAGGTTGGCATTGGCCCAACTCCCTGGTAGAAATCATCCAATTGCTTCAGCCAACTCCTGCAGTTCTTGAGGTCGTGGCCTGCGGAGTTGTGGAGTGGACACCACTTCCTACCTTCCTGCGGATTAGTTGACTTTTCTGGCTGGTCGGCACTCCGACCACCAGAGGCAGTTTTATTCTTAAATGAAGGCTTGTTACCTTTGGTCGAAGGCGGCTTCTCTGCGACTGTGACCTCGCGGTACTGTCCAGAGCGGTTTCTCTTTGACTTTTTCGACTTCCCACCTGACGAAGATTCCGGCTTCTTGCTTGAATCTTCTTTCCTGGCGTCTTTGAAACCTGGTTGAGGTGGTAGGTCACCCTTGTCGACCATCTGGTTCCATTCGACTGCTTCGGCTGCGTCAGAGTATCGATCGGCCATGTCGAACAGATCGGCCACTGATCGAGGAGGGTGGATAAGCAAGTCTTTGGTAAATCTCCGGTATCGAACGGCATGTTTAAATGCCCTGATAACGGAGCCATCAGATATGTTCGGGATGGTATTCCTCATCCCAACAAACCTCTTGACAAACTGCCGAAGAGTCTCGGTTGAAGTTTGTCGTAGCCGATGAAGATCGTCCTCTTTACCCGGCTTTTGGTAACAGTTTTGGAAATTGCTGAGGATAGCATCGCACAGCATTTCCCAATTATAGATGGAACCTTCGGGCTGGTTAAACAGCCAGGTTCTAGCCGGTCCTTTGAGGATTGTAGGCAGGTAGTTGGCCATGACCCGGTCATCGCCTCCTGCCACTTGGATGGCAGTGATATAGATTTGAAGGAACTCAGATGGGTTCTGAGTCCTGTCAAACCTCTCAATGGCCCCTGGTCGAAACTTATCAGGCCAAACGACCGCACATAGGCGGGCGAGAAAGCTTTACAACCGACGTAGGGACAGTGGACTGCCCTGTGACTTTTGACCGGGTTACAGGCGACCTCACGCGGCGGTGAAGTTACTCGCGGTCCCAAACGAGAGTGAACAGGAACCCGATCCCTACTACGAGAATCCTGCGTTCGCCGGTACTTGTCCTGTCAGGACGGTACGGGCGGTGGGTAACTTCGCCGGCCAGAACCAGAGTAAGGATACTCTCGCTCGCGGGAACGTGTTACCGAGTGGGAAGAGGCCGTTGGGGTCGCCTCAGACGCGACCTCATCCAGCCTTTCCGCCAAGATCCTAGTAAAGGCCGGTTTCTGCGCATCTATGACCGTAGGAGGAAAGTTACGCATGACTTCCGCGATAGATCGCAGTCGACCATGGGTGCTTCTCCTAGGGGCACTAGGCGTTACTGTTTCTTCGTCCACCGGGAAATGCTCTGGAGGCAAAGAAGGGGTCTGGTCGCGTTTGCGACCACGAGACCGCCTAGAAGAACTTGGAGCAGCATCGTAACGAGCCTGCGCATCTTGAAGAGCCTCTAGGGCAGTTCTGCGTAGTTCGTTGTTTTGTTGCTCGAGATCTTGATCCTCCTTCTGTTTGTGATCCCGTTCTTCCCTAGCAGCCTGCTGGTCGGGAGTCTCCTCCGACAAGGCAGCAAACTGTCTAGGGAGAGAGGTTGTCGATGGGGAAAACATCTCGGTTTGTTCCGAGTCGGACTCGAAATCAAAGAGACGGTGAAGGTTATCAGGGTCGAATCTCCCCGGGCTGATTTCCAGGTCGATATTATGCTTCCCCTCAGCGGGGTCGTATGACGGACCGGATTCATCCTCTAGCGCATTAAGAACCTCTGTGGGCTCTGACCTTGCGCTAGTCGCCCCCTGGTCGATGGACATGACCTGGAGAGATGATTCCACCTCTGGAAGATTCTGGCCTTCAACCTCCTCCATCGGAATAGGATCGCTTGGAGAAGGCATTGGAACTTGAGCATAATCCTCGAGATCAAAATCGTTCTCGGAATCATATACTCCAGCCATGTTTCAGCGAACCTCCGGATTACAATTAGGACGCCTTGAGAAAGGCCCCACGTGGGCGCCAGCTGTCGACGATTCGGACTCAGAGTCCTCAGCCGAACTTATGCAAAATTTGAAATATTGAACCTTTCAAGATGACCCTCCGGGAAGGTATGTAGAAAAAATGGAGAATAGGAGCACAGAGAAATTTATACAGGTTCGGGCCCTCAATGGTGAGAGTAATAGCCCTACGTCCTGTTGGGATTTCACTATGTGTGATAAAGGTTTACAAACTAGCGGGAAAAAACCTTCACAGGCGAAGGTTTTTCCTATGTAAGTGTACAAAAAGAAGCCAAAGAGGCTTGTAAAGAACTATCTAATCTGGGCCGTAGGCTTGGCTGTTTGAGTGGTTGAGATGTGTTGCATCTCGCTTGTACCAGAGATGTTAATCTCCTTAATGGATGGTTCGATCCCCCTGTTTGATGCACCTTGCCATCCTTTTATACTGCTCGAAAGGGTGCCATGTCGTAACTGCATCAAATAGTTGCTTGGATGGTTGGATGCGGTTTTTAGAGAACCGCTCTTAACCTCCTCGCAGGTTAAACACGTGTTATTCATGGATAACTGCACATATTAACCTCCTGACGGTTGGTCTTCCACGTGGAGGAATCTTCGGGATACTTGGAATATTCCCGCTATAGGGATAGCCGGACAGATGAACTCCAAGTATCCTGGTTGAGAACGTTCTGATCGCGGGATGTTGGCTGACCACGCAGCATCTCGGACATTCTGTTCGCGTACATCACACGAAGTCCTGACCGCGCAAAGTCTGTGGCCTGATCGCGCAAAGCCTGCGACCTCGGGCTGATACTTCTCAGAATGACTTGAGTCCGCACCGCTAGGCACGTGTCTGGCTCGAATCTGTCTTGAACCAACAGTGCATTTATTTTAACTGACCCGAGTGTCAATCCTCGTCAATAGCCATTGTTGTAAGAAAATTCTGCAAATGGCAAGCATTTATCCCATGATGTTCCATAATCTAGTATGCAAGCTCTTAGAAAATCTTCCAAAATCTGATTTACTCTTTCTGTTTATCCTCTTGTCTGAGGGTGATATGCAGTGCTAAAATTCAATTGAGTTCTTAGTGTTTCATGGAGTCCGCTCCAAAATTTTGATGTAAACTCTTCTCCACTATGTGAAACGATCTTCTAAGGGGTACCATGCTGTGTCACTATTCTTTGCACATACAACTCAGTTAATTTACTCCCATCGTGGTTCTTTTTAACTGGGATGAAGTGTGCTACTTTGGTGAGTCTGTCAATGATGACCCATATGGAGTCATATCCTCCTTGAGTTTTTGGGAGTCCTATGATAAATCCATTCTGATCTCTTCTCATTTCCATAGTGGTACTGACAAAAGTTGTAACTTCCCGGCTATCTTCTAATGTTTTGCTTTAACTCGCTGACAGGTATCACAATTTGCAATGTATTCTGCGATCTCTTTCTTCATATTATCTCACCAAAACTAATTTTTCAAGTTTCAGTACATTTCAGTGCTACCCAGGTGTATTGAGCACGGGGTTTTATGTGCCTTATGGAGAATTAATTCCTTAAGGTCTGTGCTTTGGGGAACACAGATCCTTCCCCGATACCATACAATTTCCTACTTGTTGATTTTAGTAAATCCTGAGCCCTTCCCAACTTGATTTGGCTCTTAACCTTGCAAATCTCTTTATGCTCTTTCTGGGCATTCCTTATCTATTTTTCGAGTTGGGGTTCTATTACCAAGGTGGTTAATGTCCCTTGCGATATCATTTCCACCTAAAGATCTTGTATCTCTTGCTGCAATTATGCATTACTTGGCATGACTCTTCCCTGTAAGCTTTAAGCCTTCCTGCTCAAGGCGTCTGCTGCTATGTTAACCTTTCCTAGATGGCAATGAATACTGAGATCATAGTCCTTGATCAATTCTAGTTATCGTTGTTGATGCATGTTGAGCTCTGCTTGTGTGAAAATGTACTTGAGGCTCTTATGATCAGTGTAGATTTCACACTTGTTTCCAATTAAATGGTGTCGCCATATTTTCAACGCATGAACTAATGCTGCTAATTCCAAGTCATGCGTCGGATAATTCTCCTCATGTGGCTTCAGTTGACATGAAGCATAAGCTACTACTTGATTTTGCTGCATTAATACACATCCCATTCCTTGCTTTGAAGCATCACCGTAAACTATGAAGTCTTCCTTGCTCTCTGGCAATGTGAGGACTGGTGTTTTTCCAATTTCTGTTTTAGCTTCTGAAAGCTTTCTTCACACTTGGCGATCCATTCAAATTCAACGTCCTTCTTTAGTAGGTTAGCGAGAGGTTTGGCAGTTTGGCAAAATCCTTCAATGAATCTCCTATAGTAGTCTCTTAAACCCAAGAAACTTCTAATTTCTCGAACTGTAGTGTGTTGTTTCCACTCTTTGATTGCAGTAATCTTAGCTGAATCCACCGAAATTCCTTCTTCCATTAAGACATGTCCAAGAAATGCAATCCTCGTTATCCAAAATTCACATTTGTCAAACTTGGCATAAAATTGTAGTCTTCCTAAGACTAGGTGCAGATGTTGCTCATGCTCCTTCGGGCTCTTGGAGTATATCAGAATGTCATCTATGAACACCATGACAAACTGGTCTAGAAAATCCATAAATGTTCTATTCATGACGTTCATGAAAGCGGCTGGGGCATTGGTCAAGCCAAATGGCACTACTGTAAACTCATACAATCCATATATGGTAGGGAAGGCGGCCTTTGGTATATCTTCTTCCTTGATCTTCAATTGATGGTATCTAGACTTCAAGTCTATCTTGGAAAATACCTTAGCCCCTTGAAGTTGGTCAAACAAGTTGTCGATCCTCGGCAATGGATACTTGTTCTTTATGGTCACCTCATTTAAGTCTCGATAATCCACGCACATCAGTAGAGCTCCATCCTTCTTCCTCACGAACAATACTGGGCTCCCCATGATGAAGCACTGGGTCTGATGAATCCTTTGCTTTCTAAATCTTCCAATTGACTCTTGAGCTCTTTCCAATTTGTGACTGGCATCCGATAAGGTCGTTTTGCTATGGGTGCCGCTCCTAATTTAAGCTCAATAGAGAAACTCGATATTCCTATCGGGTATCATTCTCGGAAGTTCTTCTGGAAACACGTCGGGGTATAGTTGCACTATGGGTAGTTCTTCCAGGCATAACTTCTGTAGTGCTTGAATAGATCCTAGCGGTTGCTTGGCTGACGATCTTTCCACATAGAATAGAACTTTCTTCCCTTGGTTACTGACAAGGCTTATGGTTTTCTCCTTACAGTCTACTAGACCTTTATGTTGGGACAACCAATCTATGCCCAATATAACGTTTAGACCTTGCAGCTCTAATAACAACAAACTTGCTGCGAATTCTACCTCCTCTATACTAAAGGTTACATCTTGACAGATCGAGTTAGATGGTTGAATTAGTGCAAACACTCTGTGACGGTCTTGTTTCCTTGAATCAGGTTTCGAAATTCCCGGCGTTTGGCAGCCATGACATCAGTGGGTATGTGAAACTTCTGGAATTGTTCCTTGAATTCCGTTCAAGAAATGTTATCTTTGTCCAAGTGAGTTTCCTGGTAATTCATCCACCATACGGCTACAGCTCCTGCTAACTGATGGGATCCAAACAGAACCTTCTCTCGGTTGCTACAACGGACTGTGTCTAGTTTCCTCTTTATATCCCTTAATCAATCATTGGTGATCATGTGGTCGGTCGCGCTTGAGAATGTTGGGGAACAAGTTTTCTGGGAGTTTGCCAATCTGGCGCCTACGGTAGTTCTTTCCGTGGTTCCGGTAGGCAGTCTCTGAACTATTTGGGCTAGCAGTTGGGTATTAGCTGCCTGGGCTTCGTGTCGATTCTTCTCCATAGACAAAAGGATTTCTTGCAAACTTGGCTGCTCTTCTTGAGACGGGTTGGAACTCTGGGCTCCTTGTCGAAATAAGGATCCTCTCCTCATAGGATCTTCTCCTGGCGGAGTTTGCTCTCTTTCTTCTTGGCTGTTCCGGGACCTTCTCCTTGTGTCGACCATGGTGGCTCTGAAGGGAATCCAGGCAGATCTAAACTAACTAAGACACTAATGTAGAAATTAATGCAACTATATTAATGCATAAAATACTTAGGCTTCTAGCCATAATACACAAGTTAACCATTGCAAAAGCAACGGCGAAGCACAAAAGCTACCAAGAGCATCCACCTGCTCTATCTACACTATCTCCTGGCTAAACCCCCTTAATGGTCGACTAACTACTCAAATAAGGCTCTATCCCCAAGGACTGGACTATATGCCAAGCAACGTAGCCCAACTCCCAAGGCTCTTGATGCAAGCAAAACGTGCTCTCGACAAAATTTTAGAAAAACCAAATAAGATTTTTGAAATCAAAATTTTTTTTTAAAAGCTACAAAGCCCCTTTTTACGAAAATAGAGTTTCCAGGGAAATAATTTTTAGATAAATTACGCCGTTTTGCGCAGCAAATTCCTAATGGTGTCGTCCTACAGTCAAGTTCTTGTACTGCTCTGAGACCACAATTTGTCGGGCCCCGCCTTCATAGGGACCACGACTACTCCTGTGGGGACCCAGCTCGCTATAGCTCATCCCATACCTTTTGACTTCCCAGGATGAGTCAAACACAGGAGTATATTGCATCAGTTTAACTTACATTACATTGAGCAGTATGGCCAACTCGCCTCATTACAACATAATAAATTGCAAAGCCAACACGGCATAAATAATTTTAGTTGCAGAAGAACAACTACTCGTCAGAAGCTAAGTGAACCCCCACATCAAGAAGTTGAAAGCAGAGCAACACTCTTCAGGACTTGGGTGGAACTAACTCTCTTCCATGTAAGATCCAAGAAGTTCTCCAGGCCTTCGTCTTGATCAACGAACACTCCATCTATTGGATAGTGAATTGCAAGGGGGAGCACTTATGTACTCAGCAAGTCATAGATAAGAGTATATACATATAGTAAAGATGATATGAACCTATGCTATTAAGAGAGGAGGAAGGTTGCGAAATACATTTTCTCTTTCCAAACTTCTGGCAGTGCTCATCATGACATATCATTAATATCTTTTTAAACTCTTAGAAGTACTACCATAGCACGACAACACATGTCTGCCCATGTTAGCACCTCATTTGATGACAACACATGTGAAGCACATATGAGCTAAGTTTAACAAATTTTATTTGGAAAACATACTTGTGTCACATCGACGTGGATAGGATCCACCGCGCACAGGCTCCTATAGACCCGGGAGCTCAGAGTATTCAAATATGTTTTTAACTTTGCAAAGGTGTACCACTTTAATCCACCGATCACTCAGCTTTCAAGTCGGGACCTCTCCATGCGACTTTTATGCATGTGACAAGGCTAAGATCACACAACAGTTTGCAATCCTAGCATTAACAATTCCCTACCCAGCAAATAGACATTTGAGTCCCCATTACCGTTGTGGGTACTCTCCACAGCCAATTCTACCTAGCCTTGGCCTATGGTCCCGCGAGACACATAGCCTGTCGATTCAGCCACGCACGACTCAAAATTCAGGCGTAGGGCGCCTTCCTTCTCACACCTTTTCCTATCATTATTTTTCTGATCTCACACCACTCATGGCCCTCTGTGGCCCACCAGTTTCCTCTCAAGAAATCAAACCGACAACCATTGCAGGGAAAAGCTAATACCGGGAAAACTACTATGTTGCGCCCGTCCCATACCGGGCAAGTGGTTGGTACGTTTTTCATGCCGCATAGAAGTATAACACAAGGTTCTAGTCCTTAAATGCCTGTGACCAGTGCATTCCACGAACCCTGCACTCGTCAGTGCCACCGCCATTCCATACCAAACTCTGGCCACGGCTAAGGTTTTATTTCATGAATATACATATTTACATATATATTAGTTATGGCTCACAGTTTGATCATTTTATAAAGAATCTCCTCATCTTTTATCGGCATACAGCCTAGTACTGCCATATCACACTTTTCTTATTTCATCACATGCAATACTGCTTATAGTCAAGGCAATATCTTAGCAATTCATAAAATATAGGTTCAAGATGTTCAAAAATATGACTTGCCTTTCATGTCGTAAGGTACAACAGTTGATGTTAGGTCTGACGAAATCTTTGTACTCAGGCTCTTGTTCTAATCAAAGATCAAACAAGCAAACAGGAATCACAACCCATTTTAAATACATTAATAATCTATATGCAACATGCAAAGGAGAAACACTCTCGGCGGTACTGGAACAGGTAAGTTCGAGAGCTGGATTTGAGTTAAACTTAGAGATTTATGGAATCAGGGTTGAGGATGAATGTGAGACTCTCGGGGTTTCAAGGTTGCAATATGGACATCAAGTCTGCGGCTGTTTTGCTCAAAAACGACGAACGTCAAAAGGTCGACATTCAGTTCAGGGCTCTAATATAGCTTGAGAGAATGCTAGTGAGCTTATCTCAAAGTGTGGTAGTTGAATAAAATGTAGAACATAGCTCTACAGGGTTAGGGGACAAAGTAGATTTTAGTTTACATAACTAGAAGTGGTTAAACTGGACCAATGCCACTGGCTGACATGGGTTGGCATTGTCCCAAAATGGCATTGACAAGGTTTGGATAATTCCCAGTGGAAAAAATGGGTTTTGATCAAGGCATTGGGTACATAATTGAACAAGGCAACTATTTGACAACAAGGTTTTCTCAGGAAAGTTCAGAAGTTCAAGGATTTTGCAAAAACACACATGGTGAACTGAATGTCTGTGCACCGTCAAGAACTAGGGCACAGCTGTGGAATTGATTTAAGGCTTTTATTGCTTTGCCAACTATGTCTAGGAGATAGGCGAAGACAACAGGAATCCAATGGTCGTGGTTTCAGGAGCTAAGATTGTCGGACGGCGATGAACGGCGGCGAGAAACCACGGTGGCGACACGGCAAGGCACAGGTACTGGACAGATCTTGGCATAGCTATATCTTGTAATTTTGCACAGAATCAAAGGTGATGCAGTGAAGTAGAATTCTCAGGAGGCTAAGGCGAAGCTGCAAACAGAGTGGCGACGACGGCTATGGCCGGCGGCGACGGGGCGGCACACTGGCGGCATGACAGAGAAGGGGTAAAACACCCAAACGGCGTTTTAGTGTTGCACTACTGGAAGTCGAAGCTACTGGAGCTATCTGGTGCTATTTGGTACATCCTGGGGCACTGGAATCGACTGGAGGTTGAACGGCGGCGAGTGGCGGCGAACTGCACCGGAGAAGAAACTGCTTATAGTCAAGGCAATATCTTAGCAATTCATAAAATATAGGTTAGAGATGTTCAAGAATATGACTTGCCTTTCGTGTCGTAAGGTACAACAGTCGATGTCGGGTCTGACGAAATCTTTGTACTCGGGCTCTTGCTCTAATCAAAGATCAAACAAGCAAACAGGAATCACAACCCATATATTTTAAACACATTAATAATCTATATGCAACATGCAAAGGAGAAACACTCTCGGTGGTACTGGAACAGTTAAGTTCAAGAGCTGGATTTGAGTTAAACTTGGAGATTTATGGAATTAGGGTTGAGGACGAATGCTTGAGACTCTCGGGGTTTCAAGGCTGCAATATGGACATCATGTCGGTGGCAGTTTTGCTAAAAAACGATGAACGTCAAAAGGTCGACGTTGTCCCCTGGCAAAAGGCGGCGCCCGAGACGGCGCACGGGGGCCGTGTCCCCGGGCCAAAGGTGGCGCCCGTGACGGTGCATTGGGGCCGTGTCCCCGGGCCAAAGGCGGCGCCCGGGACGGGATCACCGAGGCCTTTGTCCCCGGGCCAGAGACGGCGCCCGGGACGGTCACCGGGACCTTTGTCCTCGGGCTAATTCATCGGGATTGATTGCACAGAGATTTCCCCCAACAGCTGCCCCCCATGTCCTTCGGGGACGTTGGAGGTCCCCGGGGGAAATGGTCATTTGTTGTCAGGAACTTCTCTCCAGGAGGGAACCTCCGGGTTCAAGCGACGCTTCGGTTTTCACACCGGTGATTGTGACATCACCTCGATCAGTGTGCGCCACCGGTCATCATGACTTAGAGCGGTCTGAACTTTGACGCGTCTTTTCGCGCACGTCCCTTTGATTCGAGTGCGCGGCGTTTGGAAAGGGCGGCCCAGATTGGTTCTGGGGGCCCACGTGGCACCCATTGGGGCCACGTTCGGGCCCTATAAATATGGCCTCGAGGGTCCCGGAGAGCTCACTCCAAACCTCACGTCTCCAAGTGTCCACCGGCGCTCTAGCCCTCTCTCGGAAACTTTTAGCCAGTGGAAACTCTTCTAGCCTCCGGAAGACTTTAGCCACCGGAAGCTTTTAGCATGTGGAAGCCGAACCACCGGGTATCAAAATGGCTCCGAAGTACCAAGCCAAGACCACCGATGTGCCCCCCGGAGGAAGTCACCGCAGACTTCCTCTAGGCCTCCGAGTTCAGCTCGGGGGACTTAGAATCCCTCGTGGATCGGGGAGTTATTGCGGATCGGGACATCTGGATCCCCTCAAAAAAGGATGGCGCACCTCGCCCACGACCTGGAGAGGTTGTCGTCTTCGAGGCTTTCCTCGAGGTTGG
Source organism: Pharus latifolius (assembly GCA_019359835.1). NCBI lineage: Eukaryota > Viridiplantae > Streptophyta > Magnoliopsida > Poales > Poaceae > Pharus > Pharus latifolius. The sequence goes on along the minus strand of CM033324.1, from coordinate 58,749,395 downwards.
CCTCCGACTTCTGGTGCACCCGTTGCTCCGGGAGTTCCTTCGGGAGTACGTGGTGGCACTCAACCACTTGACACCGAACGCCCTCGTCCCGATGGGCCTCTTCATCTGGCTGTGCGAGAAAGCCATCGGACGGGAGCCGACGCTCTGACTGTTCCGGTACTTCTATGAGCCCGCGATGAGGAGCTCGCATTTGGTGGGGGGGGGCCGAAGTCTCCATTTGGCTCTGTCATGATACAACTCCTACTGTCACGGGTGCAAGAGTATCCGGTGCCGGCCTCCTGGGATCACTGGGGGGATTGGCTCCGGAGGTGGTTTTACCTCTGGGTCCAGGACACCGAGGTGACCTATATCCCGGAGCCCCCCTCCTACTCCCGATCGTCAGCCCCCAAGCCCCAGGTATGGACCAAAGAGGAGCTGACGCTCCTTAGCAAGGTGGTGGGCGCTCGGGGCATCTGGTCCATGAGGGATGCCGTGGGGAGCTGGCGCTACTCAAGCTCTCCCCTTTCTCACATGGGAGGAGGGGGATCGGGATGTGCCCGGTGTCGACGATTCGGACTCGGAGTCCTCAGCCGAACTTATGCAGAATTTGTAATTGTGAGACCTTTCAAGATGACCCTTCGGGAAGGTATGCTGAACAATAGTGAACAGGAGCACAGAGAGTTTAGACAGGTTCGGGCCCTCGATGGTGGGAGTAAAAGCCCTACGTCCTGTTGAGATTTCACTAAGTGTGGTAAAAGGTTTACAAATGGGGGGAAAAGTCCTTAGAGGCGAGGATTTTCCCTGTAAGAGTTTACAAGGATAAGCCAAAGAAGGCTTACTAAAATGCTATATGAGGTGTGCCGTAGACTTGGCTAACTTGGATGATTTTGGGTTTTTTGATCTTCCAATCTCTCGGTTGATGTTTTGGATCATCCCCCCCTCATTGATGCTCCATGCCATCCTTTTGTACTGTTTGAAAGGGTGCCATGTAGAGGAAACTGCATCAAACGGTTGCATGGACGGTTGGATGCTGTTTTTTGGAACTGCTCTTAACCTCCACGCAGGTTAAACACGTGTTATTCACGGATAACTGTATGTGTTAACCTTCTGACGGTTGATTCTCCACGTGTAGGAATCTTCGGGATACTTAGAATATCCTGTTGTACGGGCAACCGAAATAGATAGATCCCAAGTATCCTGAACGGCAGATGTTCTGACCGCGGGATATTGGCTGACCGCGCAATATCCCGAATGTGTAGTTCGCGTATAGCCTACGAACTTCTGACCGCGCAAGGCTTACGGTCTGACCGCGTAAAGCTGTGACCTGATCGCGTAAAGCTTGCTACCTGATCGCGTAAAGCTTGCGACCTCATGGTGATGCCCCTCAGAATAGCTTGAGTTCGCATCACCAGATACATATATGGTTCGAACTTGTCTTGAACCAAAAGTTTATTAGAAATTACCCAGGTGTCAATCCTCGTCAGCTAGCCCCCAAATTCGAAGAAAACGAAGAGACGTGTTTATTTTGAATTTAAAAACCGTGCATTGGATTTTTAACCCTGCCCTTTAACTTCTCCACTTAGTGGCGCACTAAGTGAAAACGGTTGGTTTTTCAAGACGAGTTCTGACATTACGTGACGGGCAATGATAGCGCCGTAGAATTGTTTTTATCTCGAGGTAAAATTGTAAATGTTTTAGCAAAACTCGAGGCGTCCGGAATGCAAACCGTCACCCAGGCGGCTATAAATACCAGACCCCTGGACATGTAAAGATCTACAATTTCCCTCTCACGTCTAAGTCTTTTTCTTGTTATTCTGCCTCCTTCTTTTTCACATACCCCTCCCAATGGCAGATCATGAAATCATCGAGATTGAGAGCGATGAAGGGGAAATTGTCGAACAAGGGTCTCAAACGAATGAAGTCCTGTCTCCCTTAAAGAAGAAACCCAAGGTTGACGAAGGATCTTCCAGTGGAACAAAGGTGAAGAACGTAGCGAGTTTCTTTCTTCCTTCAGTTCCTTTGACCCTCCCCGTTCATGCCTCTCGGCAAGTTAGGCCTTTATCCTTAGGAAAAGATCCCTTCACATCCAATTCTCCCATCCTTTTGGGTGATCAACATCCTGGTCGGCAAGCGGTGACTATCCCTCGATCAGATGATTGCCGTATTGGGTTGGCGAAGCAATCTTCTTCTGGGAAGGTTGCTCTTCCACCATATGATGATCTTACTCCCAAGATGGGTGTATCAACGGGTTATGCACCGGGACAGGTAACAATTCTTCTCCCTTTTTGCTGATAATTTTAGTTAGTATGACTAACTTTTGCAAAAATGTAGGAGGTAGGAGGCCCCAGCGATCAGCCTTCTGCTGCTCCATCTCTTCCTTCCGGACAGACCCTTCTGGAAGAGAAGAATGCCCTGGAGAAGAAGACCGAGGAGATGGCCTCGAAGATTCTGCGTTTAGCAGAATGTTTTGATCGATCCCGAGAAGAGGCGCACCATTTCTGTCGAGAGAGGGACTTCGCTCAGCAACAGCGAGAACTCTCTGACTTGATTAGGGACAATAGTGCGTCTGTTGTTAGGGACGATATAGATAGACTTAGGGTAGTTGCTAGTTCCCTGGGGGTTGTCAGTGTAGACCCTACTGACAACAACATGTCCCTTGGGGAACTTTGTAAACTTCTTTCAGAGCAAGTCGATGTTTTGATCGACTGCATCCCTTTTGTATGTAAAGAATGTAAGAAATAAAAGTTCTTTATTTCTCATGAAATGTTCTCCACATCTTCTGTGTGAAAATATAGCCATGAACTTTACGTTCGCGACCATTCATACACAGGAAATTTTAGTTCTGCGATCAAAATCACTTTTAAGAAAAAAGCACCGCGACCTGCCCTGATTCCGCGATCAGTTTCAAAGCCGCGGTCAGAACTAAGGTTCGACCAGAGTTGGGACTCTGTCAGGATGTCACTTCGATTAGAATCAAAGTTTTAGCCTAAAACACGATTTTGATAAAACCATAACCCAATTAGAAACACTCCAGTACGTTAAAAATTGGGTTACATGATTTTTTCGAATAAAATGTTCAAAGTATAAAAAGGAAAAACGTCCTCTGAAAAGTACTGAAAATTTTTCAGTCCTTTTACGCTTTCAGTTTCCAAAACAAAGAAGTCTTTTTGTTTCAGATCTGATGCCTGAGTACTTTATCGGGTCCATCAGAGACAGTATCCATTATGAGAAATGAATAAAGCATTCAATGGAACGTTTGAAATGAGCCGTTTACTCATTAATGCGTCGCCTTGGGTCTATAAAAAGAGCAGATGTCTTCTCAAAGAAGCCACATAGCTAAAAACCCTTATTATTCCCACCGCTCAAAACCCTCATTTTCTTCAGCCTTCATCTTCCCCAAATCGCCAGCTTCCCCTTTGATTCTACACCAAAGATGGCGTCCTGGAGCAGATCCATTCACCATTCTGAGGAGAGCCTGATGGCATTAGAGAAGGAGGAGATCCTTTCTCCGCGGCTGCTCATTAACTGGCGACCTGCGGAGAAGGACCAAGAAACCCCAACTGTCCAAGAAGGCGAGTTGGTGGTTTTTGAGGAGTATTTGCGTTGCGGGTTCCGATTCCCTGAGAGTCGGTTCCTTAAGGATGTCCTTGAACATTACGGGTGGGAACTGATCAACCTCCACCCCAACGCGATGCTGATCCTTGCAGTATTCCAGCACCTTTGTGAAGCCTTCGTCGGAATATATCCCAGCGTGGATCTTTTCCGACGATTTTACTTTTCGGCGTGGTCGAAGAGTACCAACGCCGCCGGATGCATCTACTTCCGGCTGAGGGATAAAAAGGAGTATCCCTCCCCACCCCTATGAGATTCTGTGCATGGGTGGCACCAAAGGTGGTTTTACTGCTCTCCACCATCCGAAAGCAGTTTATGGTTTGAAAACTCACGACCGGAGAAGTCGAGCGAGTTAGACATTCCTCCGGCGATGAACTCGGAGCTTTCGAAGCATGCCGAGGTGATTCTTCACTTGGTCAATGAAGGATTGACGGCTCGAGATATCATTCGAGACTTCGTGAAGAACCGGGTGAGTCCTCTGCGTGAAAGGGCTCATCCGGCGTGGGAGATTAGGTCCATGGGTGATAGCACCCTGGACTACAGTCAAGGTATTTATTTCTTTGGTGCTGAACTTTCTCCTTTTTGAATTGTACAAATTCTGACTTGAGTTTGGGAACAGTCCTGCCTTCATCCGAGATTGAAAGGCGGACCAACTCCCTCCTTAGGACCTACAATTCTGATGTAGAGGGCCCTAAGGGATCACCTCGCCCGCAGAGCTTGATTCACGCTGGTGATGACCTCAGACAGGAGCGCCGAAAGGTAATTTCCTTGTCCAGCTTTGGCTCTGCAGGTCTTGTGTGTGTCCAGTGCTAATCCCTTGTAATGGACTGCGAGCTAGCTCCTAGGGAAGTTTGCGGATGCGACGTTCCCAAGTGAAAATGTCGGCTCTCCGAAGAAGCCGACGGCGAAGAATGTGAAGAAGGTCTCTCAGAGACCCAGGACAAAGAGTCCTGCCCCTAAGAAGACCAAGCTAAACCCTGGGGAGGGGTCTTCACGAAGCATTCCTCGTCCCGCAAGAAAGACTGCGGTAAGATATCGCATTCCTGCTACTTTTTCAGGCGCGATATGGAATCACTTCTTCGTCGTACAGGGAGAGGGGAGCGAGGAGGAAGAGGATGACGTTCCTCTGATCCTTCGAAGGAGGAAGATCGCGGATCTTCCATCCAGCGATGCCCCAAGCTGCCCCGCAGAGACCACTACTACCGAGGAGGTGGTCGTGGAAGATCCTGCGACCACCGAAAATCTTATGGTCGCGGGTAACCCTCCAATTCCTGAAGCCCCCGAGGTTTCAGGGTCAATTATCTCTGCTTCCCTGGTCGAAGGGACGACCAAGGTAAGGAATCTTTTTCGGCCGTTCCTTCTATGACTCTTTCTGCACATTTGTCAAGTTAATGTATATACAGGGAGGAGAGCTTCCCCCTGGGACCACTGGGGGTTCCAGGGAGGAAAATCCTCCTCCTCTGCGGACAGAGGAGGAGGTGGATGAACAAAGGCCAGCTATGATGGTTCCAGCAACTCTGGAATCGCCAAGGCCTTCAGATGCAGCCCCACCAGTTAGCCCGGTGGCCCAGGTAAAGATCTTTTTATGTGTTTTTACCTGTTCCCTAAGAATATGCCTATAACATGACATTTCCAGGGGGGTGCTGCCTTGTTTACCATAAGGAAGGCGAGAACCGGAGACGGCTCTCCTTCGCAAGGGGAATTTTCCCAGAAGTCCCAGGAACGAATGGGATTTCAAATAAGGTAAGAGCTCTTACTTGACAGTAATCTTAAATAAAAGTTGCCTGACTCATTCTTCCTGTTAGGCAAAAGAAGACAGCGCCTAACCCTTCAACCGCCTCTGGGGAGGTTGAAACTAGGGCTGATGAGGGAGCCTCTAATGAAGAGCGCTCTACTCCCGTGGTTCAGGAAGTCGTCCGGACCGCGGGAGGTGAAACAAGTATAGGGATCGGGTCACAACCAGTAGCCTCTGGGGGTGGCGTCCAGCCGGCACTCCCGCCAACTATCCCTGTAGTGAGCACGTCGGAGGCTCTAGCGAGGATTCCCGCTGAACTGAATGATGCCGTTTTACAAAAGTTTATGAAGGTATAATAAGACTCTGCTTCCGTGCCTGAATTATACTTAGGACACCTTTGACCTTCTTCTTTGGCACCACAGGGATTGTCCTGGCTAACAAGCCATTCGCGTGTTGTGATGGCTAGTACATAAGCCATTCAAAAAGAACGCGATAGCTTGCGCAGGTGAGTACCATTACCCTCTGGTTAACATGGGTATATCTTGGTTGTGACTGCCTTGATTTTGTTGCAGAGAGGTTGCATTCTTGAAGAAGGAGGTGGCCAGTTCAGTCTCAATGCTTAAGAAACAAGAAACTGAACTCAACAGACTTCGATCAGAGAATGCTGGTAAGCCGATTCCTGACTAGGAAGACTTGAATCCATAATATGCGAATAATCTTCTCTCTTTGTACAGCGCAAGCAGGTCGAATTACGCAGCTCAGTCGAGACAAGGAGATTCTTGAATCCTCGATTCGCCACACCGATCGGGCAATCAAAGAACTGAGCCTCCGGATCTTCGAAAAACTAAAGGCTGTGGCTGATCTTTTGAAGACCGATGTGGTAGAACTGAGGCAAGACAACCTCAGTATAAATGACTGGACATCGCTGCTTACTGCCCAGGCGGATTCACTGCTTGAGTATCTCCCTGGAGATACACGGCGACGCGAAGAGGCGATCAGAACTAGGGTTCGATCAGCCGCAGCAGCCGTACTCAGCCGGGTTCGACTTCACCATGGCCCAGATGCAGATCTGAACGCATTGGTGGGTCCGGTTGAGGTCGAGAGTGAAGAGCTGCTCGATGCAGTCATAGAGGAAGTCCAGCCCCTAGTAGATAAACTCCTGACTGAGCTGGGGATCGAATGATCCTTATTTTTGTAACCAAACAATTGTAATTACAATGCAATGTATGTAAAACTATATTTTTTCTGCTTAAAAGAAAGTGCATATTCACATCATAAGTTTCATACTATAAGTATATTCCTCTAGCCCCCGCCTCTGTTTTGTGAATACTGGAGCCTTAGTATTTTAAACAGAGGGGAAAACATAAGTATGATGACCAGGGATATGCGCTTCAAGCCGATGGTCAAGATTAAAGTAACATTTTAACCTTATTGCAAACTGGTAGCCACCCAGATGACCGAAGACTAGCCAGATAGTCCCGTGTGCGTTGAGAAACGGCTTATTTAGGAGCGACTTATCTGGAAGTGATCATGAGATCGACCAGCGAATCCGGTTAAAAAATGCTGTAGTAACCTAACCGCCGGCGATCAGCCCCAGGTCGAATTTGTATAATTTGGGCTTAAAGAAAACACTCATTGTATGAAAACAAGACATGCTTTTTATGAAAAGGTGCTAATTGAACAGGGAAAAAGTGATTGGAATACTTACACGTAAAACTTGCGAAGTTGATCGATGTTCCAAGTATTGGACAAAATCCGACCATCCACCATGGCTAACCGGGCAGATCCTGGCCGCGGCATTGAGACGACAGTGTATGGCCCTTCCCACTTTGGGGAGAATTTATTGCGGTTAGACTGGTCTTGAATTTTTCGTAAAACCAAGTCGCCAACGATGAGATCACGTGGTCGCACCTTTTTACTGTGATACTTGCGTAGAGCCTGCAAGTATACCGCGGACTTGATCAGGGCGCGATCACGCCGTTCTTCCAGGAGGATGAGATCTTGTGATCGCTGTTCGGATTGATTGACCTGTTCGAATTGATTCGTGCGAACAGATCCAATACTAACTTCCATAGGCAACACAGCCTCGGCCCCATAGACCAAATAGAAGGGTGTCTCACCGGTGGCTCGACTAGAGGTAGTCCGTAGTGCCCATAGAACAGTATAGAGCTCGTCTGCCCAAGCCCCCAAGCGGGTCTTGAGGCGATCAAAAACACGTTTTTTGATGCCGTGCAATACTTGCCCATTGGCCCGTTCTACGGCACCATTGCTTTGTGGATGTGCCACGGAAGCAAAGCACACCTTGGTCCCAATCTGATCGCAGTAGTCTAGGAAGAGACCGCTAGCGAACTGAGAACCGTTGTCTGTGATGAGACGGTTTGGAACACCAAATCGTGCCACAATGTTCTTGTGAAAGAACTTTTGTGCAGCTGATGCAGTAATATTTCGTACTGGTTCGGCCTCAATCCACTTTGTGAACGTGTCAATGGCTACGAACAGAAACTTGTACCCATTGACCGCTTGTGGCATAGGACCGACGATGTCCATTCCCCAGATCGCGAAGGGCCATGCGAGAGGAATAGTTTGCAATGCATAAGCAGGTTGATGAACCTGTCTTGCATGAAACTGACACTGTGGACACATCTTGACCATAAACTTGGCATCATCGAGTGCCGAAGGCCAGTAGAATCCCTGTCGAAAAATTTTTCTGACCAGTGTTCGGTATGACGCGTGTGCACCGCATACACCGTCATTTATTTCTTTCAAGAGGGATTTTCCTTCCTCCTGAGATATGCAGCGCATGAATACTCCTTGAGTACCCTTTCTGTACATAACCCCATCTATGAGTTTGTACAGACGCGCCTTTCGAATTAATCGATCGCTTTTGGTTTCGTCCTCGGGTAGGGTCCCATGTTCAAGAGAGACCCTCAATGGATGAGTCCAATCTTGTTCCTGACCGAGGTTGGCAACGAAGGCTATTGCCGGATCATCCTCGACCGAAGTCATGATCGAAGGATGGTCCAAGTGTTCAATGAACACTCCTGCCGGAGCGGATGAGCGTGAGGATCCAATTTTGGATAATTGGTCTGCGAGAATATTGTCCTTTCGCGGGACGTATTGGACTTCGAAGTGACTGAAGTGTTTTTCCAATCTCCTCACTTCCCCCAGGTAATGAGCCATTGTCTCATCGGAGGTGCTGTACTCCTTGTTTACCTGGTTTACGACTAGCTGTGAGTCCCCCCTCACCACTAATCGACGGACTCCGAGGAATTTTGCTTCCCGGAGCCCTGCAAGAAGACCTTCATACTCTGCTGCATTGTTGGTGGCAACAAAGTGTAGTTGAATAACATACTTAAGCTGTTCGCCCTGAGGCGTAACTAAGACCACTCCAGCCCCCGAGTGTTGAAAACTACGGGAGCCGTCAAAGTACATTGTCCAATAATCGGGGTACTCCAGTTCCTTTGCCAACTGCACGGGTGGCTCTGGGTTGGTCCATTCGACCACAAAGTCGGCCAAAACCTGAGACTTAACCGCCGTGCGAGGGGTAAAATGGATCTCGAAGGCACCGAATTCGACCACCCATTTGGCGATTCGACCAGATTTTTCTGGATTTCGGACAATATCCCCTAAAGGAAAAGAGGAGGGTACCGTGATCTTGTGTGCTTGAAAGTAATGTCGTAGCTTACGGGAAGCCATCAGTAGCTCGTAAAGTATCTTCTGGACCTCAGGGTAGCGCTCCTTAGGACCATGAAGTACTTCGCTCACATAGTAGACAGGTCTGTGTACTCCTTCCCTTTCCGCGATCAGAACTGCGCTGACCGCGTGTGGAGTGGCCGCCAAATACAAAAGTAATGGTTCTTCCATTTCAGGAGACACCAATACTGGCGGACTGGAAAGATATGTTTTTACCGCCTGAAACGCTTTTTCGGCCTCATCGGACCACATGAAGTTATGATGTTTCCGCAAGGCTTTAAAGAAAGGTAGTCCCCTTTCGCCTAATCGCGATATAAAGCGACTTAAAGCCGCCATGCGACCAGCCAGGCGTTGAACATCCTTCATGGTCGAGGGCGACCTCATTTGTTCAATAGCTCTGATTTTCTCAGGATTAACCTCAATGCCCCTGGAACACACAAGGAAACCAAGAAGCTTCCCTGAAGAAACCCCGAAAGAACATTTCTCCGGGTTCAATTTTATTCCAAAGCGATTCAAGTTACAGAAGGTTTCAGCAAGATCGTCCAAATGAGATAATCTTTTGGTGCTCTTTACAACCAAGTCGTCTACATATGCTTCGAGATTACGCCCTATCTGGGAAAGAAAGGTCTTTTGCATCAAGCGCTGGTACGTGGAACTAGCGTTCTTGAGACCGAACGGCATTCTGACGTAGCAGTATGTGCCGAACGGGGTGATGAAGGCAGTTTTCTCTTCATCGTCTTCTGCCATGCTAATTTGATGATATCCTCAGTAGGCATCCAAAAAACTCATCAGTTCGCAACCCGCAGTGGAGTCAACCAGCTGGTCGATGCGGGGAAGGGGAAAGTCATCCTTCGGACAGGCACTGTTGGGGCTAGTATAGTCGACGCACATGCACCACTTGCCATTTGACTTGCGGACCATGACCGGATTGGCGAGCCAGTCCGGGTGATTCACTTCGCGTATAAACCCGGCTTGTAAGAGTTTGTCTAACTCTTCTCGGATGGCTTCCTGTCGGTCGGTGGCAAAACGCCTGAGCTTGTGCTTTATTGGTCGCTGTCCAGGTCGAATTGCTAACCTGTGCTCAATTACTTCCCTTGGGACACCGGGCATGTCGGACGGTTTCCACGCAAACACGTCTGTGTTAGCCCGGAGGAAAGCAACGAGGTCGAGTTCCTATTTGTCATCCAGGGCTGACCCAACCCGAATTGTCTTGGATGGGTCATCTGGGTACAAGGGAACTTGTTTGAGTTTCTCATCTGGTCGAGGAGCAGCCCTGATCGCATCGGTGGCGACGGTGGCGACCTGAGCGTCCCGGAGGGGAAGTTGATCGACCATCTCCAAAGATAGCCGGTCGCACGTGAGCGCCACGTTGCGACTTCCTCGGACCGAAATGACACCTTTGGGGCCAGGCAATTTCCCGCACTGATAAGCATAGTGCGTTGCCATCATGAACTTAGCAAGAGTCGGCCTGCCAAAGATTGCATTATAAGCTGAATCACAATCGATTACATCGAAAGTAACCAATTCTGTTCGGAAGTTATCTGGTTCTCCCAGAGTGACCGGGAGGACCACTTGTCCCAATGGCATCATGGAGGGGCCTGGGATTATCCCATAAAACAGATGGATTATGGGCTTGATCTTCGAACGAGGAATTTGCATCTCGTCGAGTGTCTTGACCAATAAAAGATCAAGGGAACTTCCCCCATCAATCAGGACCCTTTCGACTCTCGCGTTACTGATGATTGGGGTAATAACCAGAGGTAGCCTCAATGGTCGAGTTAGCCCCACAGGACAGTCAGTGCGATCGAACGTCAAAGGCATATCCGACCAACGGGGATATTGAGGTTCGCCAAGGGATGTCTCCGTTTGGTTAACCTCTCAGCAAAAGGTTTTAAACTGCCTTTTGGAAACGAAAGAGGAGGAACCTCCGAAAATGACATTAACATGATTTTGAGGTACCTGGTAAGCCATTTCTTCGTCTCCATCGATGTCTCTAACCCCGCACGCCTGCTCTTTAGGCGGTAGGGTTGGCATTGGCCCAGCTCCTTGGTAGAAATCATCCAACTGTTTCAACCAACTCATGCAGTTTTTGAGGTCGTGGCCTGCGGAGTTGTGGAGTGGACACCACCTCTTGCCCTCCTGCGGATTAGTTGATTTTTCTGGCTGGTCGGAGTCCCGGCCGCCAGAAGCAGTTTTACTTTTAAAAGAAGACTTATTACCTTTGGTCGAAGGTGGTTTCTCTGCGACTGCGACCTCACGGTACTGTCCAGAGCGGTTCCTCTTCGACTTTTTTGACTTCCCACCCGGTGAAGACTCCGGCTTTTTGCTTGAATCTTCTTTCTTGGCATCCTTGAAGCCTGGTTGGGGCGGTAGGTCCCCCTTATCAACCATTCGGTTCCATTCGACTGCCTCGGCTGCATCGGAGTATCGATCAGCCATATCGAACAGATCGGCCACTGATCGAGGAGGGTGGATAAGAAAGTCTTCAGTGAATCTCCGGTATCGAACGGCATGCTTAAATGCCCTGATTACGGAGCCATCAGATATGTTCGGGATGGTATTTTCTTACCCCGACAAACCTCTCGACAAACTGCCGAAGCGTTTCGGTCGAAGTTTGCCGCAGTCTATGCAAGTCGTCCTCCTTACCCGGCTTTTGGTAACAGTTTTGGAAATTGCTGAGGATGGCATCGCATAGCATTTCCCAATTATAGATAGAACCCTCAGGCTGATTGAACAACCAGGTTCTAGCCGGTCCTGCGAGGACTGTTGGCAGGTAGTTGGCCATGACCTTGTCATCGCCTCCTGCTGCTTGGATGGCAGTAATATAGATCTGAAGGAACTCAGATGGGTTTTGAGTTCCATCAAACCTCTCAATGGCCCCTGGTCGAAACTTATCGTGCCAAACGACTGCTCGTAGGCCAGGCGAGAAAGCTTTGCAACCAACGTAAGGACCGTGAACCGTCCTGCGACTTTCGGTCAGGTTTCGAGCAAACTCACTTAATGGCGAGGTTACTCGGGGTCCCAAACGAGAGTGAATAGGAACTCGATCCCTACTACGAGAGTCCTGCATTCGCTGATATTTGTCCTGTCGGGACGGTAGAGGTGGCGGGTAACTCCGTCGGCCAGAGCCAAAATGAGGACCATCTCGTTCATGGGGATGTGTCACGGAGCGGGAAGAGGCTGTTGGGGTCGCCTCGGATGCGACCTCATCCAGTCTTTCCGCCAGGATCCTGAAAAAGGCCGGTCTCTGCGCATCCGTGACCATAGGAGGAAAATTACGCATGACCTCCGCGATAGATATCAGTCGACCATGGGTACTTCTCCTAGGGGCACCAGGTGTTACTGTTTCTTTGTCCACTGGGAAATGCTCCGGTGGTAAGGAAGGAGTCTGCTCACGTCTACGACCACGCGACCGTCGAGAAGAACTCGGGGCAGCATCGTAACGAGCCTGCGCATCTTGAAGAGCCTCTAGGGCAGTTCTGCGTAGTTCGTTGTTCTGTTGCTCGAGATCTTGCTCCTCCTTCTGTTTGCGATCTTGTTCTTCCCTGGCAGCCTGTTGATCGGGAGTTTCCTCCGACAACGCAGCAAACTGCCTAGGGAGAGAGGTCGCCGATGGGGAGAACATCTCGGTTTGTTCCGAGTCAGACTCGAAATCAAAGAGACGGTGGAGGTTATCAGGGTCGAACCTTCCTGGGCTAACTTCAGGGTCACCATCATATTTTCCCTCAGCGGGATCGTATGACGGGCCGGATTCATTACCTAGCACATTAAGAACCTCTGCAGGTTCTGACCTTGTGCCAGTTACCTCCTGGTCGATTAACATGACTTGGGGAGATGATTCAACCTGTGGAAGATTCTGGCCTTCGACCTCTTCCATCGGAACAGGATCGCTTGGAGAAGGCGTGGGTATATGGGCATAATCCTCGAGATCGAAATCGTTCTCGGAATCATATGCTCCAGCCATGTTTCGGCGAACCTCCGAATTTCAATTAGGACGCCTTGAGAAAGGCCCCACGGTGGGCGCCAGCTGTCGATGATTCGGACTTGGAGTCCTCAGCCGAACTTATGCAGAATTTGTAATTGTGAGACCTTTCAAGATGACCCTTCGGGAAGGTATGCTGAACAATAGTGAACAGGAGCACAGAGAGTTTAGACAGGTTCGGGCCCTCGATGGTGGGAGTAAAAGCCCCACGTCCTGTTGAGATTTAACTAAGTGTGGTAAAAGGTTTACAAATGGGGGGAAAAGTCCTCAGAGGCGAGGATTTTCCCTGTAAGAGTTTACAAGGATAAGCCAAAGAAGGCTTACTAAAATGCTATATGAGGTGTGCTGTAGACTTGGCTAACTTGGATGATTTTCGGTTTTTTGATCTTCCAATCTCTCGGTTGATGTTTCGGATCATCCCCCCCTCATTGATGCTCCATGCCATCCTTTTGTACTGTTTGAAAGGGTGCCATGTAGAGGAAACTGCATCAAACGGTTGCACGGACGGTTGGATGTGGTTTTTTGGAACTGCTCTTAACCTCCACGCAGGTTAAACACGTGTTATTCACGGATAACTGTATGTGTTAACCTTCTGACGGTTGATTCTCCACGTGTAGGAATCTTCGGGATACTTAGAATATCCTGTTGTACGGGCAACCGAAATAGATAGATCCCAAGTATCCTGATCGGCAGATGTTCTGACCGCGGGATATTGGCTGACCGCGCAATATCCCGAATGTGTAGTTCACGTATAGCCTACGAACTTTTGACCGCGCAAGGCTTACGGTCTGACCGCGTAAAGCTGCGACCTGATCGCGTAAAGCTTGCGACCTGATCGCGTAAAGCTTGCGACCTCATCGTGATGCCCCTCAGAATAGCTTGAGTTCGCATCACCAGATACATATCTGGTTCGAACTTGTCTTGAACCAAAAGTTTATTAGAAATGACCCGGGTGTCAATCCTCGTCACCCGGTGCAGCGGCCCCCCCAAAAGCCGGTGACCCGACGTAAGTACACGGTGACTTATTTCGATCTCTGGGATTTTCGCTAACACCTTTCATTTTTGTAGTCCGGCCGTACCCGGCTACTCGTGAAAAGGCGAAGAACCTCCTCGGGACGTATTACGCCGACGAGCACAAGCGCATCGTGTGCGTCATCGGGGAGGGTCCTCCTCGGAACTTGGTGGCCGAAGCCTTTGGGCTAAGGTTACCGGCAAGGATGCCTCTCCCGACCCCCGGCTCTCACAAGCAGGGGAAAGAGACTGCCGGGGGTCCCGAGCTGAAGCGCGCCAAGGCGCAGAAGGACCCTAGGCATGAGGCAACGCTGTCCCCCGGCAGAGCACTACGGGGGGCCGGTGGGAACGCAAGAGTCCATGCGCCTCCTCGAGGCCTCTGTGAGGCCGGGGGGAAGGGGGCGACTAGCGACAGGGGGGCTTCCGATTTGGCGAACAACGCCCCCTCGCCGTCTCCGGCGGTCGCACCTCCAGCGGCACTGGAACTACCGGAGCCGGAGTGCCCGGAGGTGCGTTTTGCCCAGGTTTCTCCCCCACGCGTCGATTGGCCGGTGGACGACGGGGGAAGCCCCTCGTTCTACGAGGTCCCCATGGCTACAGAGGCCCCGGGGGCCCTACAGCCCGGAAAGGGGAAGGGGCTCCTCATCCCTCCTCGAGGTGTCACTCCCTCGGAGAGTTCATCCTCCACCTCCTCCGAGTCCGAGTCCCCGCCGGTTCGTACCCCCCTCCCCCGCTGCCCTACCGGTGCTCGCCGATGGAGACGGGCCTGGGGGAACGGGGAGAGAGACTCCCCTTCTATCCCCAAGGGAGGCTCACCGGGTGGTGGCAGGCCTCCAACTCCCGAAGGTTCAAAAGTACGTCTTGCAAGGGACGCTTAACGAGCGGTAGGGCGAGCTGCTGTCGCTCCACATCCACGTAAGTTTATTTCCAACACATCCAGCTGCCTTTCTTTTTTATTTTTCTAACTCTTGGCTTCGATTGGCCTTCTTGTTTGTAGGGGGTAGCTTTCACCCGGGGAATAGAGGAGCCCTTCGACCGGATGTTGAAGGAGGCGGAGGGGAAGGCCGCCGTCTTCTGTGGTGAGCTGGACGGAGCGCTCCAGGAGTAGGCCTGGGTTCGGGCCTAGCTCCACGCCTCGGAGAGTGCCAACGACCGCCTTTGACGGGAGGCAAGGGCAATGGAGGGCGCCCTCTGGGAGCTCGAAAGCTCCAGCGCCCGGGCGGTGTCGGAGGTGGGGCGCTCCGTCCGCTCGGCCCTCGAGGGGCTCAGGCTGCGCCTTGGCTCGGGAGGTGGTTCCGGCGCGGCGATGGCAATGTTTGCGGAGGCCTTGGATTTTCTCAACGCACAAGTCTCCGTGATCCCGGAGGTAGCCGACGCCCGGGCTAGCGGCCGGGCCATCCCAGTGGTGCCTGCCGCCGCGGCCCTCGTGGAGCATCGGGGGACTGACGCCTGGGCGATCGGGGGTAGACTTCCTCGGAGCTTCCCCACCTTCTTCAAGCCACAGCGGCGAGGGGTGGAGGAGCTTGCCGGAGGCTTCTACGACCGGATCATTCGGGCGCTATTCCCGGCTCCAGCGCTCCCGAGGGCGGACATTCCGGCTCCGGCAGCTAGGGAGGCTCCCCGGGGGGAGGGCGACAATGACCAAGTATGAGCCTCCCACCGGGCCTTTACATAGGTCCTTTTTTGCTTTTTTAGGATTTTTGCTCCCGGTAGCTTCTTAGAGGAAGCCCCAGAGACTTGTACAAAAGCTTTTCCTTCAATGAAATGAAATGGATTTTTTGCTAACTCTTGAATCGATTTTACCAGGTGCCCCGGGCGGGTAGCTCCCGGGGGAGGGCTCCCCAGAGTTGAGCGTTTCGACTTTAGAGGTGCCCCAGTGGGGCCAAGGGCTGCTCCGGAGATAGGGTCTCCGGGCTTCGAAGGGTATCACCCGGGGGAAGCCCAAGTGGCCTTAGTTTTTCTGAGCCTTGTCTCCGGAGGGCGCGGCAGGGGTGCCTCCCAGGAGCCGATCCGGTTGCGGTGGCTCCCGTAGTGGCACCTTGACAACTTCGACAACCACCGCGCTGACTTGTTTCCCCAGTGACCGGGGTCCCAGAGGTTCCGCCGCTTCGGATAATCCCACCGGCGGGCTACGAGTTTCGGCCCGAGGGCTTGCTTCAAGAGGCTCAGCAGCACATAAGAAGCTTGTACCGAGACCTCGCCCGGGAGCTATCAGAGGGCCTCTGGGATTATTAGGTGCAGGAGCCCCCCAGAGGCGGGGGGGGGGGGGGGTGGGGGGGGTGGGAGGCTGTCCCCCATTATATTTTCCCGTGGGGGTTTAACTTCCTACGACGTCTTGGCCCACCAGGGGGGTTGTCCCCCGGTTAGATGTTGTACCGATACCCATCGGGGGGGAAGATGTTCTCCGGTTAAATGTTTCAATAAAGCTGAGTTTGCTTGTTCCTTTGAAATTTTCCAAGGAGTCTGGGCATAAGTTATCCCCTCCCCCTCCCCCCCCCACAGCGGGTTGCAGCCTGGCTCAGCACGCTTTGGGGAAGGAACGAAGGGGCCTGGATGTTAATGATTACCGGGGTCACGCCCATTTTTGAGGCTTGGAAAAGCTTTCTGAGAATCCTGGTAAGGAATCCTCTAGTCGTTGCAAGAACGGGGAGCCGGGTAAAAAGTCTCCGGGAGGAAAATTTTCTGAGAATCCCGGTGAGAAATCCTCCGGTCACCGTGAGAACGGGGAGCCGGGTAGGAACTCTTTGGGAAGAAAATTTTCAGAGAATCCCGGTGAGAAATCCTCCAGTCGTCGTGAGAACGGGGAGCCGGGTATAAACTCTCCGGGAAGAAAATTTTCCGAGAATCCCGTCTCACTGGGGAGACAATTTGCTCCCGGAGGAGGGTGAGCCCGATGACAGTCTGAGTGTTTGATGGGGGGACTAGTCTCACAAATTGACTCGTTACCACAGTTCTTGAGGACTGGGTTGCCGCTTACCCCCTCAGTCCACGAGGGGTGATTGTAAGCCACCCTACGGGAGTGGGGCTCCTGCCGTAGGGAATTTTAGGCTGCCATACCATACGTCCTCATGGAGAGGGCATCCTCAATAGGAGGGCATTGTCTTAAGAGATGGTAAGGAAAAAACCTGCAATGAACTCGAGTCGGAGAAAATACCACTTGTATTGATAGAACTTGAAATACAACGCCTCCCCCTGCGAAGTAGCGGCGGGGGAGGGAAAGTGAATCCAACGTCCCCCCGCGTAACTGCAGCGGAGGATACAGCACCTCCGCCTGTGAAGTCGCGACGGGGGAGAGAGTAAGCTCGGAGGCTAGACATAGAACTTGCAAAGCAAGCCTACGTTCCATGTATGCTTCAGCTCTTGATCTTGGAGGTTGCAGAGCTTGTAAGCCCCCGAGCCCAGGACTGCAGAGACCCTGTAGGGGCCTTCCCACTCTGGGGAGAGCTTGCCCTAGGGTTGGGGGTCGGTCACGCGCTTGAGGACAAGGTCCCCAAGGCAGAAAGCTCTCGTGCGGACCCACCGGTTGTATGCGCACGCCATTTCGCGCTCGTAGATGGCGTGGCGGAGAAGCGCTCGGTCGTGTTCTTCTTCGATGAGATCGACTTCTAGCTGTTGGTTGGCTTCGTTGGCTTGGTACGCTGTGGTTGTAGCCCCGTCTAGAAGCTCGACCTGCAGCGACCGGAAGCCAATCTCCGAGGGGAGAACCGCTTTGGCCCTGTACAGGAGCGAGAAAGGCGTGCACCCCCGTCGCCCGACTCAGTGTCGTGCGCATGGAACAGAGGATGCTCGGAAGCTCTTCTGCCCACGTGCCCCTCCAGGAGGTGGCTTGCTCGAGCCTTCAGCATAACCCCGTAGGATCACGCCGTTGACCCTCTCAACAGCCCCATTACTCTGGGGGTGAGCCACAGAGGCGAAGTGGAGGGTAGCCCCCGAGCCTTCGTAGAATTCCCATAAATACGCTGAGTTGAATTGGGTCCTATTATCGACAGTGATTTCCCTGGGGACCCCAAAACGGCACACGATATTCTTTTAGAAAAACCGCTGTACTGCTCAGGAGATGATGCTGGCCATTGGATCAGCCTCCACCTACTGGGAGAAATAATCGACTACAACCACCACATACTTGTAGCCCCCGAGTGTTGGGGGGAAGGGGCCTATGAGGTCCATCCCCCAGCGCGCGGAAGGCCAAGTGATGGGGATGGTCTGCAGTGCTGTGGAGGGAAAATTGAAACCCTTGGCCATCTTCTGGCAGGCCTGGCATGCGGAGATAAGGTCTCGCGCATTACAAACCACTGTGGGCCAATAGAAGCCCTGGCGAAGAACCTTTGCCGCGACGGCGCGTGGGGCCAGGTGAGACCCACAGCTCCTCAAGTGGATATCCTCAAGGAGTTAAAGTCCTTCCACCCGTGGAAGGCAGTGGAGCAGGGCAGAAGCCCCCCACTTGTAGAGCTTCCCTTCTAGTAGAAGTTAGGCCCGTGCTGTCGACGATTCGGACTCAGGGTCCTCAGCCGAACTTATGCAGAATTTGTAATTGTGAGACCTTTCAAGATGACCCTTCGGGAAGGTATGCTGAACAATGGTGAACAGGAGCACAGAGAGTTTAGACAGGTTCGGGCCCTCGATGGTGGGAGTAATAGCCCTACGTCCTGTTGAGATTTCACTAAGTGTGGTAAAAGGTTTACAAATGGAGGAAAAAGTCCTCACAGGCGAGGATTTTTCCTGTAAGAGTGTACAAGGATAAGCCAAAGAGGGCTTGCTGAAATACTATTTAAAGCTTCACAATTTCCCTCCACGCCTAAAGTCCTTTTCTTGTTATCCTGCCTCCTTCCTTTTCACATACTCCTCCCAATGGCAGATCATGAAATCATCGAGATTGGGAGCAATGAAGGGGAAATTGTCGAACAAAGGCCTCAAACGATTGAAGTCTTGTCCCCCTTAAGGAAGAAACCCAAGGTTGATGAAGGATCTTCTAGTGGAACAAAGGTGAAGAATGTAGCAAGTTTCTTTCTTCCTTCAGTTCCTTTGACCCTCCCCGTTCATGCCTCTCGGCAAGTTAGGCCTTTATCCGTAACTGACTTGATTTTGCTGCAGAGAGGTTACATTCTTGAAGAAAGAGTTTAGCCAAGATGAGGCTGAACTCAGTTGCAGAGTTCAAGAAACTACGGACTGAAATCAATAAACTTCAGTCTGAGAATGCTGGTAAGTCGATTCTCAACATGAGAAGACTCAAAGCCATGCCTTGTTAATAACCTCTTTTCTCTGTACAGCGCAAGCAGGTCGTATTATACAGCTCGGCCAGGACAAGACGCTTCTCGAGTCCTCGATCAACCACACCGACCGAGCGGTCAAAGAGTTGAGCCTACTGGTCTTCGAAAAACTGAAGGCCGTGGCCAATCTTTTGAATACCAACGTGGAAGAGTAGAAGAAGGACGACCCAAGTGTCAGCGATTGGTCATCACTGCTCACAACTCAAGCAGAATCACTTTTTGAATATCTCCCTCGAGATATATGGCGACGTGAAGAGATAATCAGGACGAGAGTCCGATCAGCCGCTTCTGCCGTACTCAGCCGGGTTCGACTTCACCATGGCCCAGATGCGAATCTGAGCGCGCTGGTGGGACCGGTTGAGGTCGAGAGTGAAGAACTGCTTGACGCCGTTATAGAAGAAGTCAAGCCCTTCGTTGACAAACTCTTGGCTGAGCTGAGGATCGAATGATCCTTATATTTTGTATCCAAACAATTGTAATTACAATGCCATGTATGTAAAACTATTTTTTAAAAGAAAGTGCATATTCACATCATAAGTTTCATACTATAAGTATATCCCCCTAGCCCCCGCCTCTGTTTTGTGAATACTGAAGCCTTAGTATTTTAAGCAGAGGGGAAAACATAAGTATGATGACCAGGGATATGTGCTTCAAGCCGATGGTCAAGATTAAAGTAACATTTTAACCTTATTGCAAACTGGTAGCCACCCAGATGACCGAGGACTAGCCAGATAGTCCCGTGTGCGTTGAGAAACGGCTTATTTAGGAGTGACTTATCTGGAAGTGATCATGAGATCGACCAGCGAATCCGGTTGAAAAATGCTGTAATAACCTAACCGCCGGCGATGAGCCCCCAGGTCGAATTTGTATAATTTGGGCTTAAAGAAAAACACTCATTGTATGAAAACAAGACATGCTTTTTATGAAAAGATGCTAATTGAACAGGAAAAGGGTTGTGGTACTTACACGTAAAACTAGCGAAGTTGATCGATGTTCCAAGTATTGGACAAAATCCGACCATCCTCCATGGCTAACCGCGCAGATCCTGGCCGCGGCACTGATACGACAGTGTATGGTCCTTCCCACTTTGGGGAGAATTTATTGCGGTTAGACTGGTCTTGAATTTTTCATAAAACCAAGTCGCCCACGTTGATATCACGTGGTCGCACCTTTTTACTGTGGTACTTGCGTAGAGCCTGCAAGTATACCGCGGACTTGATCAGGGCGCGATCACGCCGTTCTACTTTCAAGCACACAAGATTTCTGTGTCCTCATCCTTTCCCTTAGGGGACGTTCTTTGAAATCCAAAAGCAACTGGTTGAGTTGCAAAGTGGGCAGTAGAACTTGGAGAATTTGATTTCCACTTCATTGCTCAAGTAGCAAGCAAATCTCAAATTCTTGCAGATTTTGTGGTGGAATGGACTAATCCCGAACTACTTGCGCAGGAACCAACAGATTTGTCAACTACCAACCATTGGATGATGTATTTTGATGGTTCTCACGGTTTTTCAAACTAGGGAACTGAAGTGGTATTAATCAAGCCTCAGGGTGACCAACTCCAGTATGTCATACAACTCCCCTTTGTTGCTACCAACAACACAGCAGAGTATCAAGGTCATCTGGCCGGGTTCGAGTAGCCAAATCCCTTGGAATCCATCAACTAGTGGTGAAGGGAGATTCACAGCTAGTCGTAAACCAGGTAAACAAGGAGTACAGCATCTCCGATGAGACATGATCACGGCCGAAACGGTGGAGCGTGATGTGTAAAGTAATAAACTGGAAGTGGACGGTTGAACGTTGAGCACTTGAGGGTCGAATTCCACAAGGAACAAGTGTATTCATCTTCTAGCTTAATGGATCACTGATTAAGTCTAAATGAGTTGTGGGTGTGTTTTTCTACAACTAAGCTATCAATCTAGGGTTTGAAAGCTGGAATGAAAATCTAAGGTTTCAGGAATTCCATAACCATCTGGCATAATTCTATCCAAGGTCTGAGGATTGTAAGCTAATTTCAATTGTTTTCCAAGACAAATTAAGTTTCCAGTTCAGGGCGCTGGGTCAACAGTTAGAGGATCGCTTCCACTGTCATGTTTGGCAAGAGCCTCTCTCCTGTTCAGGGTCCCATGTCAAAACACTAAGAACTCAAGAACTCCCCTAAATTCTTGTTAAGGCTCAACTGTTACGTCTGTTGCCGAAAAAAGGATTTACGATTTGGAGGAAGAAAACATCAGAAAATTACTCCAAAACTTGCAATAAAGACTGAGGAAAAATCATACCTTTAGGATTAGATTATCCCTAACCCTAGAGGGGATCTACTTACTAAAAGCCATAATAATGCAGAAATAAGAATAATAATAAATAAAAACATACTTGATTGCTTGGAAATTGAAGTTGCCGTCCTTGCCGGCTTACAAAAGAAATAAAAATAGAGAAGGGGACTATTCTAAGAAAATTGAACTACAACTACTCTAAACTACCTAAGAAAGTATGTAAAAAGCCTCTCTAATTGAGCCAAAAACGTCTCTATTTATAGTACACAGGTAAACATGTCCAAAAATAACTCCTTGATGTGCAGGCGATGAAGTCTGGCTTCAAACGGTGTGAGAACGGATAGACCTGAGTCAAAATCGACCAGATTCGACCAATTCTGATTAATACGACTAAAACCGACCAAATTCGGCTAAAACAAACCAAACTCGATGAGTTTGAGTCAAAACCGGATCACAATGGCCCACAAACGACCAGTCCTAGTCAAACCTGCTTCAGAACGGCCCAATTACAACCAGTTTTGATCCAATACGATCAAAACTAACTAGTTAAGAGCTGAGGAAACCGATTTGATCAAGACCGGGACACATGGCATAATCGTGGCCACACACGAGTTGTGACATGTTTGAATAGGAGCCCTTTTCTCCCAGATGCATATGAATAATAATTAAATAAAAACTCACTTGATTGCTTGGAAATTGAAGCTGTCGTCCTTGCTGGCTTACAAAAGCAATAAAAATAGAGAAGGGGGCTCTTCTAAGAAAATTGAACTAAAACTACTCTAAACTACCTAAGTATGTAAAAAGCCTCTCTAATTGAGCCAAAAGCTTCTCTATTTACAGTACACAAGTAAACGTGTCCAAAAATAACTCCTTAACGTGCAAGCGATGAAGTCTAGCTTCAAATGGTGTGAGAACAGATAAATCTGAGTCAAAACCGACCAGATTCGATCAGTTCTGATCCAATACGACTAAAACCGACCAGATTCAGCTAAAAGAAACCAAACTCGACCAATTTGAGTCAAAACTGGATCAAAACGGCCCACAAACGACCAGTCCTGGTCAAACCCGCTTCAAAATGGCCCCATTATGACTAGTTTTGATCCAATACGATCGAAACCGACCAGTTAAGAGCCGAGGAAACCAATTCAATCACGACTGGGACACGTGGCACAATTGCGGCCACACACGCGTTGTGACGTGTTCAAACAGGAACCCTTTTCACCCAGATGTGCACAAATAAAGTCTTTTACCCGCCGAAATGTGTTCAACCAGGAGTTTCACTCGTGTAGTACTTGACCAAGAGTCTTTTTCTTGTCCAGTTTGTTTTCTTGGTTGTTTGGTGCTCAAATGTGGTAGAAATTGTCTCAAATTTGGCAAGTTTGATCCCTGAAACATAATGAACACAACTGTGAAAGAAATTTGTGAAAATAATCAAATTTTGCATATAAAATGTCGCATCAAATGAGTTTTAAGCATGATTTTGCATGTTTTTAATACTAAACCTAGGGTAAAAGTGCTACCAAGTTAGCACTTATCAAGACAATGGCTCATTACCTGGACAAAGTGTGGAAATTAGAAAAACATTTCAAAAATTTTGAAATCCAATTCGTTCCGCGAAGAGACAATATTCTCATAGACCAATTATCGAAAATTGGCTCCTCACATGCATCCGCTCTGGCAGGAGTGTTCATTGAACACTTAAAACATCCCTCAATCATAGAGAAGACAGAGGCAATGATTAACGTTGCTGCCCTCGAGCATGAAGCAAATTGGACCCAACCATTGAGGATCTATCTCGCGCATGGGACCTTGCCCGAGGATGAAACCGAGGATAATCCCGAGGATGATCGGTTAGTTAGAAAAGCACACATGTACAAACTGGTCAAAGGGACCTTGCACAGAAAGAGTGCTCAAGGAGTACTCATGCGTTGCATACCTCAAAAAGAAGGACAAAACCTTCTGAGAAAATTCATGGAGGTATGTGTGGTGTACATGTATCCTATCGGACACTGGTCGGAAAGGCTTTTCGACAAGGGTATTATTGGCCTTCGGCACTGAATGATGCTAGCCAATTGGTCAGAACATGCCCACAGTGCCAATTTCATGCTCGGCAAATTCATCAGCCGGCGTATGCATTACAAACTATTCCCTTGACTTGGCCATTTGCCGTATGGGAAATAGATATCGTAGGCCTATGCTTTAAGCAGTCAATGGATATAGGTTTTTATTCATAGCCATAGATACATTTACCAAATGGATCGAGGCTGAACCAATCCGAACTATTACCGCCGCTGCAGCGAAAAAGTTCTTTCCTAAGAACAATGTGACACGTTTTGGAGTTCCAAGTCATCTCATTATAGACAATGGATCCCAGTTCATCAGTGATCTTTTTCTAGACTATTGCGACGATATTGGGACCAAAATCTACTTCACATCAGTTTCTCATCCGTAGAGCAATGGTGCAGTTGAATGCGCCAACAGGCAGATAATACAAAGGGTTAAGAAACATGTATGTGACCGCCTTAAAATACGCTTGGGGGCTTGGGTAGATGAACTCTACTCCGTTCTATGGGCACTTCGCACCACACCCAGTAGAGCTACAGGCGAGACGCCTTTCCAACTGGTCTACGATGCAGAAGCCATTCTGCCAAACGAAATCCAACCTGTCTCTACTCACGTAGATAACTTAAATATCATTAATCAAAGTGAGACATGCGAATATGAAATCATTCTTCTTGAAGAAAAGCGTAATCAAGTGTTGGTTTGGTCTGTAGCATATTTACAAGCTTCGTAGCCTTCACGTAGGAGACTTGGTTTTAAGAAAAAAAATCCAAAACCAGTCTGGTCGCAACATATTTTCCCCTCAATGGGAAGGTCCCTACACTGTGGTATCAATACCGTGACCTGGATTGGCTCGCTTAGCCATGGAAGATGGACATATTCTATCTAACACCTGGAACATAGACCAGTTGCAAAAATTTTATGTGTAAGCTTTTCCATTTTCATTATACATTTTTACATTAAATCAAGCACTTTTTCACTTTATGTTGTAGTTATTTTCCCATTTTTTGTCCTCACTCTTTTTCTTGGGCCATGCCGGGGGGCTGGTCGCAATAAACATTTTTATCATAATGTTTAAGTGGATTCACTGGCTGATCTCATGGTTGCATCTAGTCAAGACATCTCTTTATAAGTCGTTTCTTAACCCATAAGGGACTTACTAGCATGTCCCAGATCACTCGAGTGGTTGTCAGTTCGCAACAAGCTTATGCATTTACATTAAATGCTTATCCTTGCGACCACGCCATCACATATGGCCAAACTCCTCTTTTTAAGCCGTCTTCTAATGCATAAGAGACCGACTTATATGTCCTCGATCATCTATGGCTGCCGTGGTATTGCGAATACTCCGGCAGGTTTTGAGAGTGATCCTAGCGAAGATTACGCGGCGCGGGTTGACCGGATGACCGGTCCTCCCCCGCCGGACAAGCACAAAGAATGACACACGGGTTTATACAGGTTCGGGTCCCGGTGGGGGCCCTAGTCCTGTCGACGCGCTCCCGACCGGAGTCAGCTGGGGAGGCTCTCTCCGGGGGAGAGGCTTCCGGAGCACGCCTGTGAGTTTAGCTATTACAATAAAAGAACCGATCCCTTACAACAGAGGGGTACAAGGGCTATTTATAGCCCCAAAAAGCAGCAAAAAACCTAAACTACCCCGGAAGCCACCGTCGGATTGAAGGGCAGGACCGTCCTTCTCCCGGTCAAATGCCTTGGATGCTTGACAGGTGGTCGCTAGTTCCCGAGGCGCCCCTCGCGTGACTTGCACGTGATAAACAGTTCAAGACTTTACCTTTAGGAGGGCGATGAGGCCCGGGACAGCGCCGGAGGCTACGTCCCCGGGCAAATGGCGGCGCCCGGGACGGCACCGGAGGCCATGTCCCGGGAGCCAAAAGGCGGCGCCCAGGGAGGCCCCGGAGGCCACGTCCGCGAGCAAATGGCGGCGTCCGGGATGGCCCTGGAGGCCACGTCCCCGCGCAAATGGCGGCGCCCGGGACGTGTAACGCCCTGAGTTAGGGGTGAAATTTTCCTTTTTCATAAATAGCATGCATGCATGTATCTGTAGTAATAGCCAGATCAGTTTCTATCTCAAGCCCTGAAATCTCCAAAATCTATCCTGTGACCTCAAATGAAGATCAGATTGTTCAGATATGATCTATCAGTTTCTTTGAACTTAAAAGCCTTCAGAACCTAGATCCAATTCTATCCCTAACTCTCAGATTTATCAGCTCCTTCTGTTTTCGAAAACAGAAATACCTTCTATTACTTAAATACCCTAAGTTTCAGAAATACAGATTTAATCCGAATCTTGACCAAGTTCAGACCAGATTATTCCTGGAATATGATCATGGGTATGTCAATACCTTAATAAAAAAAAAATTGACAGCCATATTTCACCATCTAGACTCTTTTCACAAATCAGTCCAAGAATTATCGCAAAATAGTCCTTATCTGTTATTTGAAAATCCAAAAAGGCTAAAATCTCCAGATTAACTCCAAATTCAGAATTTCTTCGGCAAATCTTCTCAAAATGCTATTTGTCACAAGTTTCTCTTCTGTTCAAATTCCAAAATCTCATCCTAAGTACCAGAATTCAAAACCAAATGAAATTCAGATTTCAATTACCCTAAATTACCCTATTTTCAGTTTGTATCAAAAACTATTCAAACGTATCATATTTTATCAATTATCATTGCCAATTAACCTGTTGAATATAATCTACCAGATTAGTGAAATCAAATTCAACTCTAACCTTCCAAATCTCCAGAATTACAGATAGGTCCAATTGTGAAAATCAAATATTGCAAATCAGCCCATTTTCGACCAGGGAAGCAGCCAGTGCACGACCAGAAGCTCGCCGTGTTTTCTTGCGCCGTGCACGCTCGCCGCCGGCCAAGCTTCGCCGCACTTGTGACCGTGCATGCCAGTACGCACGTGTCCTCGCCTCAGCCATCACCGTGGCAGCGCCGTTGCTACGTCGACGACCAGCGTTTGCTCCCGCGCGCGATCAGCAGCAACTTTGTCAGCAATCCATCGCCACGTAGCCTCGCCGCGCCAGTACTTGTCGCCACCGCTTGCTACAAGCTTCGCCAGGTCCCGATGAAGCGACATTGTGATCAGCTGAAGGCTTGTCGCCGTCGCATCACCGTTCTTCGCTGTGTCTTCGCCGCTGTTGCTCCAGCACGCAACCAGTCAAGTCACCAGCAGCCAATCTCTTCATTGTTTTCTCTTCGCATGCTTAGCCTGCCTATTTAAGCATCCTTGTGCTCAGCAGCTCCCTCAAACCTCACTGGAAATCATCCACGTTTCAGATTTTCTGTCTTAGTCTTCTTCTCCGGCGAGACCAGTTCGAGGCCTCACGGTGACAGCCTCAACCGCAGCCTCAACCACCAAATTGACAGCACTAGTAAGTTCCCCTCGTCTCCCTCATCGTGCTGTACTATTTAATTGCTCCCCGATGACCCCTAACGCCGGCGATCACCGGAATTGGCTGAAAATCGAAGATTGCCCTGTTCCGGCAATGCAGGCCAAATCAATTCGAATTAGCCCTCGAACCTGTGAAGCAAATTGATCAGTGGGTTATTTCAAGCAAGCCTGTAAGCTTAGAATCCCTAATTAAACATCATTCGAAGCTTTTCCCAAATTCAAGCTCTACCAGAAAACCGGCGATCGTCGCCAGGCTTCTCCGGTGATCCTCCAGTCAATTTGATGTTACCAGAAGCTTCCCTATACCTCCTAGATGCTCTCCAAGCAAAGAATTAAGTTCTCTCGGCCTGTAGCAAAAACCCCCAAATAGCAGTGTTCTTCTCCGGCACAGTTCACCGGAAAAGTGTTCCCGGCCATTTCAGCCCTCGAAACTTTGTCATTTAGATGTGCCTTAGCCTCCTGAGTATTTTTGTCTTCTAGCTCGACACCTAGATCGGCCTAGATTGGAAGTTATAGCCATGCCAAGTTTGTGTCCAGAACTGCTCCAGTGCAGCCAGTTCATCTCTGTTCATCATCAAATTTCTTGCTTTCCAGCCATTTCTTGCCCTAGATCCTGTTGACTTAATTGTTCCTGTTATCAATGCCTACCTCCCAGACAAAGTGGTGCATCATTTGGAGCTCCAGATCAAAAGTTATGCTAAGCCCTAGTTTTTGACATTGTCAGCTCTATGCCAGAGCTTGTCAGCCAGTGGCATTGACCTTGTTTACCCACTTCTGGTTGTGTAATTTGAAAATCACTTTGTCCACTAAATTTGTAGAGTTGTGATCTATATTTTATTCTACTACCACAAGTTAAAATAACCCCTCTATCATTCATCGACCCTATGTCGATGCTTTGAACCGAATGTCGATCTAAAGACGTTCGCTGTTTTTGAGCGAACCAGTCGCAACCTTGACATCATTCTGATATTTTGAGACATTTGGAACCTTGTAAACCTTTGACCGCTAATCTTAACATTGGTTTCCTTAACTTAACCCTAATCAGCCTCTTAACCCAATCATTTCAGAATCATCAAGACTTCATCTTTGCATCATTGCATATAGTATAATAATGTATTGAAAAGATTATGATTATTGGTTGTTTGTTTGATTTGAGAGCAGATCAAGAGCCCGAGTTCGAGGACTTCACTGTGGATCCGACGTCGACTGCTGTATTTTACGACGCGGAAGGCAAGTCATATCCTTGGTCATCTTGAACCTATATTTTAAATGTTGCTAAAACATAACCTTGAATATAGGCAATATTGCATGTGAAAGATTGAGAATAGTTGATTTATGAATTGGCAGTACTAGACTGGTTATCGGTGAAATGTGAAATAAACAAGTTTTGAGCCATGAACTATTATATGTATTTATATACTTATATTCATGAAATAAAACCCCTAGCCGTGACCAGAAAAATGGTATGGATGGCTGTAGCACTGGAGGTGCTAGACTGCAAAGGAATGCAGGCACTGAAGGTGCAGGGTTGTGGATGGTCTGGTCACTGGCATATAAGGACTAGAACCTTGTGTTGTGCGTCTAGTGGCATGAACAACGTGCTAACCGCAAGCCTGGTATGGGACAGGCCTGAACAAGTAATTATGTGGATCGCACATGAAACCCCTGCATGAGATGTGTAGTGATGCACGATAAACACGGAGCGCGGCTCCCACACATATCACTGAAGGTGATCAAGCACACTGACCCAGTAATGGGAATAAGCAATGGGGTGGAGGTTTGGATACAACCTGCCACAACTGTGCCTCGCTGAGAGCCACAGGGTCGGGGGTGAATTGTAAGTGATACATAACAAAAGTTCTTGTTATTTCCACCTTGCCGCTCACAGTATGAAGTGAGTCAGGGGTCCAATCATTTTGTTATGATAGGAAAGGTTTGAAAGTGGAATATCTTGCGGGTAAATTGGTACCTCTCTGCAGAGTTAAAAATGTATTCGAATACTCCGAGCTCCCGGGTTTTATAGGAGTCTGCTGCGGTGGATTAAATCCACGGGGTGTGACACAAGTACTATTTTCTAAATAAAATATGTTTAAATCAAGATTACCCAAATGACATGTGTTGTCATGATAAGGAGTGCTACCGTGGGCTGTCGTGTGTCGACGTGTCGCAGTAGTGCTATAATCTAGTGAACATGAATGATGATGTTATATTATAAAAAGTGCTGCCATGAGATGAGGTATGAAAGAAAAAGGATTATTTTACAAATATCCATAATTCTTGACTAGTCTAGGTTCATATCATCACTACTATATATATCTACTCTTACCTATGACTTGCTGAGTACGTAAGTGCTCACCCTTGCAACATTCAACTCAATAGATGGAGCCTACCTTGATCAAGATGATGGCACGGAGTACTACGTGGATCCAGAAGGAGGAGAATCAGTTCCGCCAGAACCCTGAAGTGTGTTGTTCTGCCGTCAACTTCTTTTGTGGGAGGGTCACCTATCTTCTGCTGTGTAGTTAAATATTTTGTTAAACCCTGAATGCCTTGCAGGCATTGTAATCCTCTTTATGTAATATTAAGGCCAGCAGGCCACACTGCTTAATATTTTGTAAGTACTCTGTTGCAATGTAATATACTCCTGTGTTTGACTCATCCTGGGAAGTCAAAGGGTTGTGGTTGAGACTAGCTGCAGCGAGCTAGGTCTCTACAGGAGTAGTCGTTGTCCCAGTCTCGGGGCGCGACAAGAAAAGTTGGTATCAGAGCAACATGAGAACTTGACTGTAGGACGACACCTTTAGGAAATTGGCCGTGCCAGGAAAACGTAATTTAATCAGAAAGCTATTTGTTGAAAACTTTATTTTGGTAAAAATAATGAGCTTTGTGGCTCTTGAAAAACCTTCATTTCAAAATTCTATTTGGATTTTCTAAAAATCGGTAAGATTGTGAGAGTGCGTTCTGTTGTTTCAGAGTGTCTTAGAGGTTGGTGTAGACAGAGCTAGTGGATGCTCTTGATAGCTTTGTGATTCGCTGTTGCTTTTGCAATGGTTAATTTGTGTATTATGGCTAGTAGCCTAAGTATTTTATGCAAAAAAAATAGTTGCATTAATTTCTGCATTGCTGTCTTAGTTGGCCTTAGTTAGTTAGATCCGTCTAAACTTGTTCAGAGCCACCATGGTTGACACCAGAAGGAGATCTCAAAGTGGAAGAGAAGATATAGATCAGACTCCGCAGGAAGAAGAAACTATGACAAGAGACCCTTTGTTTCAGCAAGGATCTCAAAGTTCCAATCCACCTCAGAATGAACAACCCAGTCTTCAGGAAATTTTGTTGTCAATGGAGAAAAGTCGACAAGAAGCTCAGATAGCTCATACCCAGTTGTTAGCCCAGATAGTTCAGAAACTGCCTACTGGAACAACAGAAGGAACTACTTCTGCTGTAGGAGCAAGATTAACAGATTTCCAAAAGACCCGTCCACCAACATTCTCTAGTGCGACCGATCCTATGGTTGCCGATGATTGGTTACGGGATATCGAGAGGAAACTAGACACGGTCCGATGCAGCGAACGAGAGAAA
This sequence comes from Pharus latifolius, assembly GCA_019359835.1. Classification (NCBI taxonomy): domain Eukaryota; kingdom Viridiplantae; phylum Streptophyta; class Magnoliopsida; order Poales; family Poaceae; genus Pharus; species Pharus latifolius. Next base: position 58,718,783 of record CM033324.1, on the reverse strand, counting down.
GTTTTGTTTGGATCTCATCAGTTATCAGGAGCTGCAGCTGCCTGGTGGATGAATTACCAGGAAGCTCACCCTGATAAAGATAATATCTCTTGGAGGGAATTTAAGGATCAATTTCGGAAATTTCATATACCTACTGGTGTTATGGCAGCTAAGCGTCGGGAATTTCGGAATTTAACTCAAGGAAGTAAGTCAGTTACTGAGTATCTACACCAATTTACTCACTTGGCTCGATACGCACCTGGAGATGTGGATACTGAAGAGAAGAAGATAGAGCGCTTCATAGAAGGACTTCAACACTATTTACAGTATCAAATTGCTTCTCATGAACTTACAGAATTTCAAACCCTAGTGAACAGAGCTTTAAAGGTAGAAGAAAAGAAGAATATGGGAGAAGAAAGCCGAAAGAGGAGGATGTTCCAGCAAACAAGACCACAGTCAAATCCAATCAGAGGAAGAGTTCCTATCACTCCCAATTTCCGACCATCTTATCAGAATCCCAGACCAGCAACGACATTGTGCCCCAACTGCCGAGGAAATCATTCTCAGAAGGATTGCCCTCATCCTCGTGTTGAGTGTTATCATTGTGGACAGCGTGGGCACCGTAAAGAATTCTGTCCTTGGATACAGCTTCCAATGTCCATTGCCAGATCTCAGGCAGGAACACAGCCAGTAGTAACCAGAGCATCACCATCGCAGAATTTTAGAGGAAATTCAGCAGGAAAAGGAGGAAACATGGCTAATCGAGGAAGAGGAAGAGGTAGAGCACCAACTGCAACCCAAGGAGGAAGATTAAACTATACTTCAATTCAAGAAGCGGGCAACGCCACCGACATTCTTGTAGGTAGATTTCTGATTAAATCTGCATCTGCCTTAATATTGTTTGATCCTGGTGCTACAAATTCATTCATGTCAAAAGCATTTGCATCTGAAGTTGAAATGCATATAGACCAAGTACCACTAGAGTACTCTATGGTTATACAAACTCCAGGGGCTAGATTATCTGTTTACTCAATCTGCCCAAATGTAACTTTCAATATAGAAGGAGTAGAATTTGAGGCAAATCTACTAGTTCTAGAACTGCAAGGTCTAGACATTATTTTGGGAATGGATTGGTTGTCCCAACATAAAGGTCTAGTAGATTGTGAAGAGAAAACCCTTAGTCTTGTCAGTAGCCAAGGGGAGAGAGTTCTATTCCATGCAGAAAGATCAGCAGTCAAGAGACCGCTAAGATCTGTTCAAGCATTGCAAAAATTATGCCTGGAACAAGTGCCTGTAGTGCAACAATATTCTGATGTGTTTCCAGAAGAACTTCCGGGAATGCCACCTGACAGAGAAATAGAATTCAGTATTGAACTTAAACCAGGAGCAGCACCTATAGCAAAACGTCCCTATAGGATGCCAGTTACAGATTTGGAGGAGCTCAAGAATCAACTCGAAGACTTGGAAAACAAGGGATTTATCAAACCCAGTGCTTCGCCATGGGGAGCCCCAGTTCTGTTTGTGAGGAAGAAAGACGGAACCCTACGAATGTGTGTAGACTACCGAGCTTTGAATGAAGTCACTATTAAAAACAAGTATCCATTACCAAGAATTGATGACTTGTTCGATCAGCTTCGAGGAGCCAAAGTATTTTCCAAGATAGACTTGAAATCTGGATATCATCAGCTGAAGATCAAGAAAGAAGATATACCGAAGACTGCTTTCACTACCAGATATGGTTTATATGAGTTTACAGTAGTACCTTTTGGCTTGACCAATGCTCCGGCAGCATTCATGAATGTCATGAACAGTACATTTATGGATTTTCTTGACAAGTTTGTCATAGTATTCATAGATGACATTCTGATATATTCCAAGAGTACGGAAGAACATGAGCAACATTTACACCTAGTCTTGGAAAGGCTACGAGAGAGGCAATTTTATGCCAAGTTTGACAAATGTGAATTTTGGATGTCAAGAATTTCATTTCTTGGACATGTATTGACAGCGGAAGGAATTTCAGTGGACTCAGCTAAAATCTCTGCAATCAAGGAGTGGAAGCAACCTACCTCAGTTTCAGAGATTAGAAGTTTCTTGGGATTAGCAGGGTATTATAGGAGATTCATCGAAGGATTTTCCCAAATTGCCAAACCTCTTACAAACCTGCTAAAGAAGGATGTTGCATTTGAATGGACCATCAAGTGTGAAGAAAGTTTTCAGAAACTGAAGCAGAAATTGACAACAACACCAGTCCTCACCCTACCAGACAGCAAAGAAGATTTTGTAGTTTACTGTGATGCTTCAAAGCAAGGAATAGGCTGTGTGTTAATGCAACAAGGTCAAGTAGTGGCTTATGCTTCACGCCAATGGAGACCACATGAGGAAAATTATCCGACCCATGATTTGGAATTAGCAGCAGTAGTGCATGCTTTAAAGATATGGCGGCATTATCTCATTGGGCGTAAGTGTGAGATCTTTACAGATCATAAAAGCCTCAAGTATATTTTCACACAGACAGAGCTCAACATGCGTCAACGACGATGGCTCGAATTGATCAAAGATTATGATCTTAGTATTCAGTACCATCCAGGGAAAGCTAATGTAGTAGCTGATGCCCTAAGCAGAAAAGTTTACAACCTACAAGGAATGGTTATGTTGAAGAACCCTTACTTACAACAAGAGTTGCAGAATCATCAAGTGGAAATAGTACCGCAGGGAACGGTAGCTACTTTAACAATAAGATCTCAACTTGAAGAACAGATAGGAAATGCCCAGAAGGAAGATGAAGAAATTTGTAAGATCAAGAGTCGAATCAAGTTAGGAAAGGCTCAAGGCTTTATTGAAGATAACCAAGGGATTGTATGGTATCGAGAAAGAATCTGTGTACCTCAAAACGCAGATCTTAAGGAAATAATTCTCCATGAAGCACATAAAACTCCATACTCAATACACCCTGGTAACACAAAGATGTATCAAGATTTGAAGACCAGATTCTGGTGGGATAATATGAAGAGGGAGATTGCAGAGTACATTGCAAACTGTGATACATGCCAACGAGTTAAAGCAGAACACCAGAAAATAGCAGGAAAGCTACAACCTCTACCAATACCATTATGGAAATGGGAAGAAATTGGTATGGATTTTATTACAGGATTACCTAAAACTCAAGGAGGATATGATTCCATATGGGTTATTGTGGACAGACTTACTAAAGTAGCTCATTTCATACCAGTTAAAAAGATTTATGATGGCAGTAAATTAGCAGAGTTATACATGCAAAGAATAGTGGCATTGCATGGTATTCCTAAGAAGATAGTCTCAGATCGTGGAACACAGTTTACCTCCAAATTTTGGAATAGACTGCATGAAACTCTAGGAACCCAGTTGGACTTCAGTACTGCATATCATCCACAGACGGGAGGACAGACAGAAAGAGTTAACCAAATCCTAGAGGATCTTCTAAGAGCTTGTATACTAGATTATGGAACATCATGGGACAAATGTTTACCATTTGCAGAATTTACATATAATAACAGTTATCAAGCTAGTATACAGATGGCACCATTTGAAGCTTTATATGGACGTAAGTGCAGAACTCCATTGCATTGGAATGAGCCAGGAGAACGAAAAGTTATAGGTCCAGAGATAGTAGAAGAAGCAGAAGCTCATGTCAGACTCATCAGAGAAAGGTTGAAAACAGCACAATCACGACAAAAGAGTTATGCAGATAAACGACGAAGAGAATTATCATTTGAACCAGGAGATTTTGTGTATCTCAAGGTCACACCATTCAAGAGATTACAAAGATTCCAAGTGAAAGGAAAGTTATCTCCAAGATACATTGGACCATTTAAGATAATCAAGAGAAAGGGAGAAGTATCATATAAATTGGAATTACCTGAGGGATTAGCAGGAGTGCATGATGTGTTTCATGTCTCTCAGCTCCGGAAATGTTTGAAGGAACCAACTGACCAGATAGATGTACAAGATGTGCCATTACAGAAGAATCTCACTTATCTTGAGCACCCAATCAGAATCCTAGCCACTGATGAACGTCAGCTCCGAAGGAAGAAAATCAAATTGTGTAAAGTTCAATGGAAGAATCATTCAGAGCAAGAGGCTACTTGGGAGAAGGAAGAAGATCTTAAGCAAACCTATCCTTATCTTTTCCTGTCTTAGGTAAATCTCGGGGCGAGATTTCTTTAAGGAGGGTAGATCTGTAACGCCCTGAGTTAGGGGTGAAAATTTCCTTTTTCATAAATAGCATGCATGCATGTATCTGTAGTAATAGCCAGATCAGTTTCTATCTCAAGCCCTGAAATCTCCAAAATCTATCCTGTGACCTCAAATGAAGATCAGATTGTTCAGATATGATCTATCAGTTTCTTTGAACTTAAAAGCCTTCAGAACCTAGATCCAATTCTATCCCTAACTCTCAGATTTATCAGCTCCTTCTGTTTTCGAAAACAGAAATACCTTCTATTACTTAAATACCCTAAGTTTCAGAAATACAGATTTAATCCGAATCTTGACCAAGTTCAGACCAGATTATTCCTGGAATATGATCATGGGTATGTCAATACCTTAATAAAAAAAAAATTGACAGCCATATTTCACCATCTAGACTCTTTTCACAAATCAGTCCAAGAATTATCGCAAAATAGTCCTTATCTGTTATTTGAAAATCCAAAAAGGCTAAAATCTCCAGATTAACTCCAAATTCAGAATTTCTTCGGCAAATCTTCTCAAAATGCTATTTGTCACAAGTTTCTCTTCTGTTCAAATTCCAAAATCTCATCCTAAGTACCAGAATTCAAAACCAAATGAAATTCAGATTTCAATTACCCTAAATTACCCTATTTTCAGTTTGTATCAAAAACTATTCAAACGTATCATATTTTATCAATTATCATTGCCAATTAACCTGTTGAATATAATCTACCAGATTAGTGAAATCAAATTCAACTCTAACCTTCCAAATCTCCAGAATTACAGATAGGTCCAATTGTGAAAATCAAATATTGCAAATCAGCCCATTTTCGACCAGGGAAGCAGCCAGTGCACGACCAGAAGCTCGCCGTGTTTTCTTGCGCCGTGCACGCTCGCCGCCGGCCAAGCTTCGCCGCACTTGTGACCGTGCATGCCAGTACGCACGTGTCCTCGCCTCAGCCATCACCGTGGCAGCGCCGTTGCTACGTCGACGACCAGCGTTTGCTCCCGCGCGCGATCAGCAGCAACTTTGTCAGCAATCCATCGCCACGTAGCCTCGCCGCGCCAGTACTTGTCGCCACCGCTTGCTACAAGCTTCGCCAGGTCCCGATGAAGCGACATTGTGATCAGCTGAAGGCTTGTCGCCGTCGCATCACCGTTCTTCGCTGTGTCTTCGCCGCTGTTGCTCCAGCACGCAACCAGTCAAGTCACCAGCAGCCAATCTCTTCATTGTTTTCTCTTCGCATGCTTAGCCTGCCTATTTAAGCATCCTTGTGCTCAGCAGCTCCCTCAAACCTCACTGGAAATCATCCACGTTTCAGATTTTCTGTCTTAGTCTTCTTCTCCGGCGAGACCAGTTCGAGGCCTCACGGTGACAGCCTCAACCGCAGCCTCAACCACCAAATTGACAGCACTAGTAAGTTCCCCTCGCCTCCCTCATCGTGCTGTACTATTTAATTGCTCCCCGATGACCCCTAACGCCGGCGATCACCGGAATTGGCTGAAAATCGAAGATTGCCCTGTTCCGGCAATGCAGGCCAAATCAATTCGAATTAGCCCTCGAACCTGTGAAGCAAATTGATCAGTGGGTTATTTCAAGCAAGCCTGTAAGCTTAGAATCCCTAATTAAACATCATTCGAAGCTTTTCCCAAATTCAAGCTCTACCAGAAAACCGGCGATCGTCGCCAGGCTTCTCCGGTGATCCTCCAGTCAATTTGATGTTACCAGAAGCTTCCCTATACCTCCTAGATGCTCTCCAAGCAAAGAATTAAGTTCTCTCGGCCTGTAGCAAAAACCCCCAAATAGCAGTGTTCTTCTCCGGCACAGTTCACCGGAAAAGTGTTCCCGGCCATTTCAGCCCTCGAAACTTTGTCATTTAGATGTGCCTTAGCCTCCTGAGTATTTTTGTCTTCTAGCTCGACACCTAGATCGGCCTAGATTGGAAGTTATAGCCATGCCAAGTTTGTGTCCAGAACTGCTCCAGTGCAGCCAGTTCATCTCTGTTCATCATCAAATTTCTTGCTTTCCAGCCATTTCTTGCCCTAGATCCTGTTGACTTAATTGTTCCTGTTATCAATGCCTACCTCCCAGACAAAGTGGTGCATCATTTGGAGCTCCAGATCAAAAGTTATGCTAAGCCCTAGTTTTTGACATTGTCAGCTCTATGCCAGAGCTTGTCAGCCAGTGGCATTGACCTTGTTTACCCACTTCTGGTTGTGTAATTTGAAAATCACTTTGTCCACTAAATTTGTAGAGTTGTGATCTATATTTTATTCTACTACCACAAGTTAAAATAACCCCTCTATCATTCATCGACCCTATGTCGATGCTTTGAACCGAATGTCGATCTAAAGACGTTCGCTGTTTTTGAGCGAACCAGTCGCAACCTTGACATCATTCTGATATTTTGAGACATTTGGAACCTTGTAAACCTTTGACCGCTAATCTTAACATTGGTTTCCTTAACTTAACCCTAATCAGCCTCTTAACCCAATCATTTCAGAATCATCAAGACTTCATCTTTGCATCATTGCATATAGTATAATAATGTATTGAAAAGATTATGATTATTGGTTGTTTGTTTGATTTGAGAGCAGATCAAGAGCCCGAGTTCGAGGACTTCACTGTGGATCCGACGTCGACTGCTGTATTTTACGACGCGGAAGGCAAGTCATATCCTTGGTCATCTTGAACCTATATTTTAAATGTTGCTAAAACATAACCTTGAATATAGGCAATATTGCATGTGAAAGATTGAGAATAGTTGATTTATGAATTGGCAGTACTAGACTGGTTATCGGTGAAATGTGAAATAAACAAGTTTTGAGCCATGAACTATTATATGTATTTATATACTTATATTCATGAAATAAAACCCCTAGCCGTGACCAGAAAAATGGTATGGATGGCTGTAGCACTGGAGGTGCTAGACTGCAAAGGAATGCAGGCACTGAAGGTGCAGGGTTGTGGATGGTCTGGTCACTGGCATATAAGGACTAGAACCTTGTGTTGTGCGTCTAGTGGCATGAACAACGTGCTAACCGCAAGCCTGGTATGGGACAGGCCTGAACAAGTAATTATGTGGATCGCACATGAAACCCCTGCATGAGATGTGTAGTGATGCACGATAAACACGGAGCGCGGCTCCCACACATATCACTGAAGGTGATCAAGCACGCTGACCCAGTAATGGGAATAAGCAATGGGGTGGAGGTTTGGATACAACCTGCCACAACTGTGCCTCGCTGAGAGCCACAGGGTCGGGGGTGAATTGTAAGTGATACATAACAAAAGTTCTTGTTATTTCCACCTTGCCGCTCACAGTATGAAGTGAGTCAGGGGTCCAATCATTTTGTTATGATAGGAAAGGTTTGAAAGTGGAATATCTTGCGGGTAAATTGGTACCTCTCTGCAGAGTTAAAAATGTATTCGAATACTCCGAGCTCCCGGGTTTTATAGGAGTCTGCTGCGGTGGATTAAATCCACGGGGTGTGACACAAGTACTATTTTCTAAATAAAATATGTTTAAATCAAGATTACCCAAATGACATGTGTTGTCATGATAAGGAGTGCTACCGTGGGCTGTCGTGTGTCGACGTGTCGCAGTAGTGCTATAATCTAGTGAACATGAATGATGATGTTATATTATAAAAAGTGCTGCCATGAGATGAGGTATGAAAGAAAAAGGATTATTTTACAAATATCCATAATTCTTGACTAGTCTAGGTTCATATCATCACTACTATATATATCTACTCTTACCTATGACTTGCTGAGTACGTAAGTGCTCACCCTTGCAACATTCAACTCAATAGATGGAGCCTACCTTGATCAAGATGATGGCACGGAGTACTACGTGGATCCAGAAGGAGGAGAATCAGTTCCGCCAGAACCCTGAAGTGTGTTGTTCTGCCGTCAACTTCTTTTGTGGGAGGGTCACCTATCTTCTGCTGTGTAGTTAAATATTTTGTTAAACCCTGAATGCCTTGCAGGCATTGTAATCCTCTTTATGTAATATTAAGGCCAGCAGGCCACACTGCTTAATATTTTGTAAGTACTCTGTTGCAATGTAATATACTCCTGTGTTTGACTCATCCTGGGAAGTCAAAGGGTTGTGGTTGAGACTAGCTGCAGCGAGCTAGGTCTCTACAGGAGTAGTCGTTGTCCCAGTCTCGGGGTGCGACAGGACGGCACCGGAGGCCATGTCCCGGGAGCCAAAAGGCGGCGCCCGGGGAGGCCCCGGAGGCCACGTTCCCGGGCAAATGGCATCGCCGGGGACGGCACCAGAGGCCACGTCCCGGGAGCCAAAAGGCGGCGCCCGGGGAGGCCCCGGAGGCCGCGTCCCCGGGCAAATGGCGGCGCTCGGGACGGCACCGGAGGCCACGTCCCTGGAGCCAAAAGGCGGCGCCCAGGGAGGCCCCGGAGGCCGCGTCCCCGGGCAAATGGCAGCTCCCGGGACGGCACCAGAGGCCACGTCCCGGGAGCCAAAAGTCGGCGCCCGGGAAGGCCCCGGAGGCCGCGTCCCCGGGCAAATGGCGGCGCCCGGGACGGCACCGGAGGCCACGTCCCGGGAACCAAAAGGCGGCGCCCGGGGAGGCCCCGGAGGCCGCGTACCCGGGCAAATGGCGGCGCCCGGGACGGCACCGGAGGCCACGTCCCGGGAACCAAAAGGCGGCGCCCGGGGAGGCCCCGGAGGCCGCGTCCCCGGGCAAATGGCGCCGCCCGGGAGGGCACCAGAGGCTGCGTCCCGGGAGCCAAAAGGCGGCGCCCGGGGAGGGCCGGGAGGCCACGTCCCCGGACAAATGGCGGCGCCAGGGGAGGCCATGTCCCGGGAGCCAAAAGGCGGGGCCCGGGGAGGCCCCGGAGGGCGCGTCCCCGGGCAAATGGCGGCGCCCGGGAGGGTACCAGAGGCTGCGTCCCGGGAGCCAAAAGGCGGCCCCCGGGGAGGGCCCGGAGGCCACGTCCTCGGACAAATGGCGGCGCCCGGGAGGGCACCGGGGGCCGCATCCCGGGAGCCAAAAGGCGGCGCCCGTGGAGGCCCTGGGGGCCGGATCCTCGGGCCACCGTGACACAACTTACCCGGACTTAGTCCCGCAGAGATTTCCCCTGACAGCAGCCCCCCATGCACGCCGGGGACGGTGCTCGAGTCCCCGGTGGGTATGGTTCAGGTCACTGGGAAGATCTCCGGGCCAAGTCAGCGGAGCCGCGACGCTTCGGTTTCCGTGCCGCACGCTTGAAGCCGTGCCGTTTCGCCATAAATGCGCGCGCGGTTCGAACTGGTGCCTCGATTCACGCGCCCATCCCTTCGTTTCCCGCCCATGGTTTGAACTTCTACGGTCTAGATTGATCCGCGGGTGCCACGTGGCGTGCATCTAGACCACGGCCCGCCCCTATAAATAGGGCCTTGGGGGGCCCGGAAGCTCATTCCATATTTTCAGCCTCAACGACTTTTGCTCTCCCGGTAGCTCTTTCCGGTAGCCCTTTCCGGTAGCAGGCGTCCGGGAGTTTCTAATAGTAGCCTCCTGCAAAGTTAGCCACCAAAAAAGAAAACTAACCTCATGGCACCCAAGGGTCGAGCGAAGACCACGGAAGTGCCCCCGGAGGAAATCCCCTCGGATTTCCTCTGGGCATCGGAGTTCACGGCCGAGGACGCGGAGTCCTTGGCTGAAAGATACATCATCGCGGACGGGGACATTCGAGTCCCCGTGAAGAAGGACGGAGCCCCCCACCCCAGGCCTAGAGAGGTCGTGGCCTTCGAGGCCTTCCTGGAGGCGGGGCTCCGGCTCCCGGTGCATCCCATGCTCCGGGAGTTTCTCAAGGAGTATGGGGTGGCTCTCAACCACCTCACCCCGAACGCGCTAGTCCGGATGGGCCTCTTCATTTGGCTCTACGAGACAGCGACCGGGCGGGAGCCCGACCTTCGCGCCTTCCTATACTTCTACGAACCGGCGGCGCAGACCTCCCACCTGGTGAAGGGGGGCCCCAAGTCCCCCTTCGGCTCGATGATGGTTCAGATGTTGCCGGCCCGGGTAATCGACTACCCGGGGGCGGCCTCCCGGGACCACTGGGGGGATTGGGTCCGGAGGTGGTTCTACCTCCGGGTCCGGGACGACGCAGTGGTGTACGCCCCGGAGGCCCCCACCTACAGCCGGTTGTCCGCACCAAAGCCGCCGGTGTGGACGGACGAGGAGTTCGAGCTCCTTGGCAAGGTGATCCTCTCCAAGAAGACCCGCTCGATGCGGGACGCAGCTGAGGAGATGGCTCTCCTCCGGATCTCCCCCTTCACCGGCGGGAAGAGGGGGATCGGCATGGGCCCCGAGCAGCGGCCCCCGGTGCAGCCGGTGACGCGACGCAAGCTCCGGGAACCCGCTGCATTGTATTTACAAATTTTTAAGAAATTGACTAACTCTTTACCTCTTGCAGTCCGGCCGTACCCGGCGGCGCGGGAGAAGGCGGAGAACCTCTTGGGGAGGTACTTCGCCGACGAGCACGAGCGCGTCGTGCGCGCAGTGGGCGAGGGCCGCCCCCAAGAACTTGGTAGCGGCGGCCTTCGGGCTAAAGCTGCCGGAGAGGAAGCCTCTCCCCACCCCCGGGTCGCACAAACGGGGGAAGGAGGCGGCCGGGGGATCGGAGCCCAAGAAGGCCCGGGTTCAAAAGACCCCCGGCCCATCGACGACGCCGGCGGCGACACCGGCGAAGCCCCGGGACGAGACCCCCGGGAGCGAACGTGCCCGGGCACCGTCCCGGAAGGAAGCAACACCTCCTCCCCCGAAGGGCCCCGTCGAGGCGCGGGGGAAGGAGGCGACCGCGGGTGGGGCGGCGTCCGACTCGGCGAACTAAGCCCCGTCGCCGCTCACGGTGGAGCTCCTCCCGCCCCTTCCGAGGCCCCCGCGGGTTTGGTCGGTGGACGAGGGGGGGAGCCCCTCGGTCTACGAGGTTCCTCCGGAGGAGGGGGCCCCGAGGACCTTCCGGCCCGGGGCAGGGAAAGGCCTGATGGTTCCCCCCCGGGCGGAGGCTCCCGCCGAGAGCTCCTCGGCCACGTCTTCGGGGGGCACTACCTTGTCGACGAAGACGCCGGCCGCGTTACCGGACCTTGAGGTCTGGGGACCCCCCGCCGGCCGCGCCGGCGGCGCCGGGCGGGAGACCCCTTTGCTCCCCGCAAGGGAGGTCGCCCGCTACTCGGAGGGCCTGCATACCCGGAAGGTGCAGGCCTTCGTCGCGGGAGGGACGCTCAATGAGCGTTTCGAGGGGCTTCCGTCCATCGGGGCCCAGGTAACCTGAGTCGATGACGTCTTCATTTATTTCCTGCACATCGAGATTTTCTAACTCTATATATTTCGCAGGTGGCAGCTGTTACCTGGGGCCTTGAGCAGCGGGTCACCCGGCTGCTTAAGGAGGCGGAGGGCCGCGCCGCGGCCTCCGTAGGGCAGCGCGAGGAGGCCCTCCGGGAACGCGATGAAGCCCTCGCGGAATTGACCTGGGCCCGGGCCCAGGTTCATATTTTCTAGGCCATCAACGCCCGCCTCCAGGAGGAGGCCAAGGCGAGGGAGGAGGCGCTCCGTGAGCTCGAGAGCTCAAGCGTCTGGGCAGTGGCGGACGCGGGCCGCTCCGTCCGGACGGCCCTCGAGGGCCTTGGCGTAAGCCTCGGCTCCGGGAGCAGGGGGGTGCCACCGGCGACCCTCGCGGAGGCTGTGCGTTTCCTCAACGCACAGGTCTCCGCCATCCCGGAGAATGCCGATGTCCGGGCGCGGGGTCGGGTGATCCCCGTCGTCGCGGCCGCTGCGGGGCTCGTCGAGTTCCGGGGGGTCGGCGCCCGGGCGATCGGGGGCCGCATCCCCCGAAGCTTCCCGGACTCCTTCGAGCCTTAGCGCCGGGAGGTCGAGCAGCTCGCGGGAGGGTTCTACGACCGGATCATCCGGGCGTGGTTCCCGGCTCCGGTGCCTCCGGCGGGAGACGCCCCAGCCCCGGCCTCGGAGGAAGCCCCCCGGGGGGAGGACGCCAATGAACATGTATGAGCCTCCCCCCGGGTCTTAGCTAGGGCCCTTTTTTGTTTTTGGACTTTTTGATTCCGGTAGCATCTTAGAAGAAGCCCCGGGCACTTGTACATGAAAATTTTGAATGCAATGAAGTTAGAATTTTTTCTAAGTCTTTGAATTGAACTTACTGTTACCAGGGTTCCCGGGAGGTTGCTCCCGGGCGAAGGTCCGGGAGGGGCTCCCCGGGGGACGCCCAAGCGGCTTTAATTTTGCTAAGCCTTATCTCCGGGAATCGCGGCGAGGATAGTGTCCGGGAGCCGATCTGGTTGAGGTGGCGTCCGGAGTGGCACTTGGACAACTTTGATAATCATCGTGCCGAATTGTCCCCTCCGCGACAGGGGCTCCGGATGATCCCTCCTCTCCGGATATTTCCACCGGCGGGATACGAGTTCTGGCCTGAGGATGTGCTCCGGGACGCTCGGCGCCGCGTGCGGGCGTTGTACCGGGACTTGACCCGGGAGCTAGCGGAGAGCCTCCGGGAGTATTAGGCATAGGAGCCTTAGGGCTTAGAGAATCCCCCGGGTTAGAACCCGGGTTGTATCGTTTCCGAAGCCCACCGGAGGGGGAAGATGTCCTCCGGGTTTGCTAATCAATAAAGCGCTGCGTTGTTGTTTCCTTTCATTGCCTCTTTATTTTCTTCTTCTTGGATGGTCTGGACGACTCATCTTAACAAGGATGAGCTAAGTTTCCTCGTGGGTGGTGCGGTCGACACCCGGGGGTTCCTTATCCCCCCCGCCCACAGCGGGCCGGAGAATAGCTCCGCGCGCTGTGGGGGTAACAAGGCCCCCGGGATAGAGGCCACCTGTAGGATAGGAAATTTTCTATGTTAGAAAACTTTAAAACGAGGTTTTCAAGGAGAAGACCTTCCGGGAGAGAGTCGTCCGGTCGCCGTGAGAACGGGGAGCCGGGAATAAGGCCTGATGTGGAGGAAATGTCCAATAGAACCTGATGAGATTTCTGGAGGCGAGCTTCCTAGGAGACATTCATCCGGTCGCCGTGAGAACGGGGAGCCCGGAATAGGGTCTTCGGGGAAGAAAATGCCTGAGAAATCCGTCTTCTCCGAGAGACAGTCGTCTGGTCACCGTGAGAACGGGGAGCCGGGAATAGGGTCTCCGGGAGGCATTCATCCGGTCGCTGTGAGAACGGGGAGCCGGGAATAAGGTCGCCGGGGACCAATTGTACGGTCGCCGTGAAAACGGGGAGCCGGGAATAACGTCGACTCCCGGAGGAGGAAGATAGATCCAATCAAGCCGCAAGGGGCCGATCTTCCGGTCGCCGTGAAAACGGGGAGCCGGGAATAACGTCGACTCCCGGAGGAGGAAGTGCCCGAAGACGGGTCTTGAGTGTTTGGGTAGGGGACTAATCTCCGAAAGTGACTCGTTACCACGGCCACTGTGACCGCGTTGCCGCTTACACCCTCAGTCCACGAGGGCTGATCGTAAGCCGCCCTACAGGAGTGAGGACTCCCATTGTAGGGACTTGTTGGGCCTGGCCCACTTCCTCGCGGGGAGGGCATCCTCACGAGGAGGGCATCCTCGCGGGGAGGGCATCGCCGCTAGGGGCGGTAATGAGGTAGACCTGCAATGAGACAGTTTGAAAAGCAAGACCTATGTATTGCTAATAAAATGAAGTACAGGGCCTCCCCCTGCGAAGCCGCGAAAGGGGAGGAAAATACAGTGTCCCTCCTCCCCCTCCGGCGTGAACGCTCCGGTGGAGGGGACAGGCCCGTAAGGCTAAACATAGAACTTGCGAAGTAAACGCAAGTTCCACGTGTGCTTCAGCTCCTGCTCTTGAAGGTTGGAGAGCTTGTAGGCCGCCGAGCCCAGGACCGCGGAGATCCTGTAGGGGCCCTCCCACTTGGGGGAGAGCTTACCCTGGGCCTGGGGGTCCGTCACGCGCTTGAGGACAAGGTCTCCAAGGCGGAAAGCTTTCTCGCGCACGCGCTGATTGTATGCGCGCGCCATTTCTTGCTCGTAGATGGCGTGGCGGAGGAGCGCTCGGTCGCGTTACTCCTCCACGAGGTCGATCTCCAGACGCTGGTTGGCCTCGTTGGCCTGGTACGCTGAGGGCGTAGCTCCCCCCAGGAGCTCAACCCGCAGTGACCGGAAGCTGATCTCCGGGGGGAGGACTGCCTCCGCCCCGTAGACCAGGGAGAAGGGAGTACGCCCCGTCGCCCGGGACGGGGTCGTGCGCATGGAGCAGAGGATGCTAGGGAGCTCCTCTGCCCATGCGCCCCGCTTAGAAGCGGTTTGCTCGAGTCTCCGGCGCAACCCCTATAGGATCACGCCGTTGACCCTCTCGACAGCCCCGTTGCTCCGTTGATGGGCCACCGAGGCGAAGTGGATGACGAGCTCCAGGCCTTCGCAGAATTCCCGGAAATAAGCTGAGTCGAATTGGGTCCCGTTGTCCATGGTGATTTCCCGAGGGACACCAAAACGACATACGACGTTTTTCCAGAAAAACCACTGAACGGCCCGGGACGTGATGCTGGCGAAAGGCTCCACCTCAACCCACTTTGTAAAATAGTCAACTGCGACTACCGCATACTTGTATCCCCCGGGCGCTGGGGGGAAGGGCCCTAAGAGGTCCATCCCCCAGCGCACAAAGGGCCAAGTGATGGGGATCGTCCGCAGCGCTATAGGGGGGAGGTTCGAGCCCTTGGCCATCTTCTGGCATGCCTCGCACGCGGAGACAAGATCTCGCGCGTCGCGCATGACCGTGGGCCAATAGAAGCCCTGCCGGAGGGCCTTGGCCGCGATGGCACGCGGGGCTAGGTGAGAACCACAGCTCCCCGCGTGGATGTCTTCGAGAAGTTGAAGTCCCTCCGACCGGGGGAGGCAGCGCAGGAGGGCGGAAGCCCCCCGCTTGTAGAGCCTCCCCTCCAGCAGGAGATACGCCCGGGCTTTAGCCCGGAGGCGTTTAGCCTCGGTCTCACTAGGAGGGTCCCCCTCCCCCTTTATGAAGGAGATGAGGGGGTCCATCCAAGACGGAGTCCAGGTGATCTCGGCGACCTCCAGGATATGAGGCTCGTCGCCCGTGTCCGGGGAGGCCAACGAGGGCTTCGTGATGATCTCCAGGAAAGCCCCCTTGGGGAGCGATTCCCGGGCGCTGGCCGCCCGGGCCAAGGCGTCGGCCCGGTCATTGTCCCTACGTGGGATATGCCGGGCCTCGAGGCCGTCGAAATGCCTCTCCATCTTTCGCACTTCCTGCAAATAAAGACTTAACTTTGCGTCATGGCACAGGTAAGACTTGTCCATTTGGCAAACTACGAGCTGAGAATGTCCCTTGACTAGGAGGCGCCAGATCCCCAGGGAGCGCGCGAGGCGCATCCCGAGGAGCAAAGCCTCGTATTCGGCGACATTGTTGGTTGCGGGGAACTCGAGCCGCGCGGCGTACTCGAGTTCCTTCCCCTCGGGGCTCCGGAGGACTACTCCCGCACCAGCCCCGGCGAGACACAGCGACCCATTGAACATAAGGGTCCAATGATCACTGCGTCGGGGCGGCACAGGGAGATCTTCGTCCCCGGACCCAGAGGCGGGAGTCCACTCTGCGACGAAGTCGGCGAGGACCAGCGACTTGATGGCGGAGCGGCCGGTAAGGGACAGGGAGAAGGGGGCGAGCTCGGACCCCCACTTCCCAATCCGGCCGGTGGCTTCCTTGTTCCGCAGTACCTCCCCAAGGGGAAGGGACGATGGGACGGTGATGGGGTGCCCCAGGAAGTAATGCCGAAGCTTCCGGGACGCCATGAGAAGGGCGTAACAGATCTTCTCCATCTCCGTGTACCGAGTTTTGGCCCCTTGGAGGGCCTCGCTCACGTAGTACACGGGACGCTGCTGCCCCCCTTGCTCCTTCACCAAGACCACACTGACGGCGACAGGGGTCGCGGCGAGGTAGAGGAGCAAGGGCTCTTCCGGGGACGGACTCACGAGCATTGGAGGGCTCGTGAGGTACTTCTTGAGGTCGTCGAACGTCTCCTGGGCCTCAGGGGTCCAGCGGAACCCCTCGAGCCCTCGGAGGATCTTGAAGAACTGGAGGCCCCGCTCCCCCGACCGGGAGACAAAGCGGCTGAGTGCGGCTAGGCGGCCGGAGAGCCGCTGGACATCCTTGACGGAGCGCGGCGGGGGCATATCTAGGAACGCCCGGATCTTCTCGGGGTTTGCCTCAATGCCCCGCTGGGACACGAGGAAACCTAGGAGCTTCCCCCCACGCACCCCGAAGGCGCACTTCTCCAGGTTCAGTTTGAGCCCGAACGCGCGGAGGTTGCGGAAGGTTTCAGCCAGGTCGTCGATGTGGGAGGCTGCGCAGGGACTCTTGACAACCGCGTCGTCTACATAGACTTCGACGTTGCGGCCGACTTGCTCTTTGAAAACCAATGTCATGAGGCGCTGGAAGGTCGCCCCCGCGTTTTTGAGCCCGAAGGGCATATGGACGTAGCAGAAGGTTCCGAGGGGAGTAATAAAACTCGTCTTTTCCTCGTCCCCTTCCGCCATCCGGACTTGATGGTAGCCCGAGTAGGCGTCTAGGAAGCTCATGAGCTCGCACCCCGCAGTGGAGTCGACGAGCTGATCAATCCGTGGGAGCGGGAAGTTGTCTTTGGGGCAGGCGCGGTTAAGGTCGGTGAAGTCCACGCACATCCGCCACCTGCCGGTTGATTTCTTGACGAGGACGGGGTTTGCGAGCCACTCGGGGTGCAGGACCTCCCGAATGAACCCCGCCTCTCAAAACCGGGTGATCTCCGCCTTGATTGCCTCTTGGCGCTCGAGGGAGAGTTTTCGCAGCTTCTGTTTGACCGGGGGGTGACCGGGGGCCACTGCAAGCTTGTGCACAACGACCTACCGAGCGACGATCCGCATGTCTGAAGGCTTCCACGCAAAAACATCAGAGTTTTCGCGCAGAAAAGCATCAAGCTGCGCTGTGTGTTCCTCGGGGAGCTCCGCCCCGATCCGGACGGTTTTGTCTTCGTTGCCCGGGGACAGCAGGACCTTCCGGAGGCCCCCTTCCGGACGCGGCTTGAGGAGGGGCCTCCCGGGCGATGGCGCGGCAGCATCTAGTTCCGGGGGAGAAGCCTCCCCCCTGGGCGTCTTTATGAGGTTTACGCTTCCGATTGTGGCCGCAGCGCGCTCGTATAGAGCACGGGCCATATCTTGGTCTCCCAGGACGTTGATCACACCATGCGGCCCGGGGATCTTCATGCAGAGATAGTTTTGATGGGTGGCAGCCCCCAGCCGGTTGATTGTCGTCCTCCCCATAATCGCGTTGTAGGAGGAGGGGAGGTCCACTACGTCGAAGCGGACCAGCTCTGTCCGGTAGTTCTCCGGGGTGCCGAAGGTCATTGGAAGATCTACCTTGCCCACGGGATGGATCGCCTTCCCCGGGACAAAACCTTGCAGGGGCTCGGCAGCGGGCTGTAGGAGCTTCTCATCCACCTGCATTTCTATGAAGGCCTTCAGGAATAGGACATCGGCGGAGATCCCGCCGTCCACCAGGATACGGGCCAGATGGCAGTTGTAGATGGTCGCGGAGACAATGAGCGCGTCGTCGTGGGGGAAGCGAACCCCCCGCGCGTCTTCTGCCGAGAAGGTGAGGGGGACGTCCGACCACTTCGGTGGAGGGGACGCGTGTAGCACCCCCACAACCTTGACCTCGCGCGCGTACTCCTTACGCTGGCGCTTAGAGTCCCGCCCGGAGGCAGATCCCCCCACGATGACGTTGATGTGCCGCTGTGAAGTTTGAAAGGGGAGAGCTTCTGAAGGCTCCCCCCACTGCTCGCGCTGGTCGAGGAAGTCCGCGAAGTGCTGCAGCAGCTGGCTACAATCTTGGGAAGCGTGGGTATTGGACCGGTGGAAGCTGCACCACGGTCCTTCCCGCCTTCTCCCCGCGGGGCCTTCCCGGCCGCGCGAAGACTATCCTCCCCCATGGCCCTTCGGTTTGGGGAAGGGGCGGTTGGCCCTCGGGGGGTCGCGCGAGCCGCCTCCGCCCGCGAGGACAAAGGTGTCCCGAGGCCGTGGCTCGCTACGCCCCCCCTGCCTGGAGCGTTTGGGGGGATCCCTGGCCCCCCGGTCGACGGGGGCGGGAGCCCCCTGGGTCTTCTTCCAGATATCGTCTTCCTCCGCCCGAACGTACTTTTCGAGCACGTTGAAGAGCTCATCGGCGGAAGAGGGGCAGCTCCGGGAGAGCCTTCGGTGGAGCTCCCCCGGGAGGATGCCGCTTTTGCAGGCTTCGATGACCGTAGAGTCGGGGACGTGGGCCACTTTGCTCTTTACCTGAGCAAAGCGTTTGAAGAAGCTTCTGATGGTTTCCCCAATCCTCTGCCGGACAGTGTACAGCTGCGAGGAGTCCAGGGGACGCACGTAGTTCCCCTGGAAGTTGGCACAGAACTCCCGCTTGAGCTGCGAGAAAGACTTGATGGAGCCGGCCTTCAGGTTGTAGAACTAGGAGCGGGCAATGCTGGAGAGGTAGAGGGGGAAGACGTTGCATTGTACTGTCTTGTCCCCCCCGGCTGCGGAGATGGCAGTGGAGTAGACCTGCACGAACTCGTAAGGGTCCGCCTCACCGTTATAGTGTTCAATGTGCGGCGGGCGGTAGGGCCGCGGCCACCGGATGCTGCGAAGTCTTCGGCATAGGGGCTGGTTGGCCATCTGCACTTCCCGGGAAGAGCCCCGGTCGCTGTCTTCTTTCACGGGACCTTCGTTGTCTGAGTCCAGAAGCGGTCCGAGACGTCCGCCAGAATGGCGGTGGCGACGCTTTTCCTCCTGACCGGGACTGAGTTCCCGGACGTCCGGGCTCTCCGCCGGAGAGATTGGCTCTTCAGCGGGTCTCTTCCCCCGGCCCGTGTGAGAGCGAGGCTCCCCGCGCCCGCGGCCGGGGGGAAGTTCTTCCCCGCGCTCTGGTGAACGCATTCGCTCGACCTCCCCCGGGGCGAAACGGACCTGTCCTGCCGAGGGAGGGAGCTCGTGCGCTGTAGCTTCCGGAGCCGGTTGGGGCGAGCCCCCTGCGACGACCCCCGGGGCCAGAAAGGGGGGAGCCCCTGTATCATCTGGAACCGGGGAGGGGGCGCCCGCGGCGACGCCTGGAATCGAAGTGGAGGGGGCCCCAGTGGCCACGACCGGAACCGGGAAGGGGGCAGGCCCTGTAACACCCGGAACCGGCGAGGGGGGAGCCCCCGTGGTGGCGTCCGGAACCGGGGAGCCCGTGCGGGGGGAAGTCCGCCGCAGCACGGGGGCTGCTTTGTCAACCGCCCCCGGTGCGGTAAACGCGACGCGGGGGGCGGGACTGACTCCCGGCGCTGGGTAAACCCCCGGCAAGAAGTGGGCTCCCGGCCCCGGGAATAGGCCGGGGACGGGGTACCCCCCTGGTGCCACGAAGGGCCCCGACATGAAGTAACCTCCCGGTACCGGGACGGGCCCGGGTACCGGGAAGGGTCCGGACGTATATCCCGCAGGGGGAGGGAACCCCCCGGCAGGATCATACGGGGGGCGGACAACCCCCCCGAGGCCGGAGGGGCCGCCGGGTAACCCATAAACGGGGGCATGTTGTAACAGCCCAAAATTCCATTCTTAAACCCTCCCTTTCTCAGATTTTCCCTTCCAGTCTAAATCTTCCGAAATTCTGTTTAATTATCTTCTTATTCCGATCAGCGAAATTCTTTCACCTGTTCAACCCTAAATCATCCCCCCAATATTTTTCTCATGCATGCATATTTTTAAGTTCATGGCATCATGATTTTACGCATCAAACAAATCATTTTTCCACATGAAATAATGATTCTCCTATTTGGAAATTACATAAAGGAATATATTTAATTTAAAGTAATGCATTAAAAATTCTGTGAAAAGTTTTAAAATATTTTATTTGCACAAGTAACCAGGTTCCACAACTTCCAATGCACTGGAATTTTGCATTTCAGCCCTCCTATTTTCAGAAATTTCCACACAAGCCCCTAGAATTGACAAAAACACTATTTTATGTAAAATACCACCTCTACCCTCAACCATCCTGCAGAAAGTACAATGTAGAGACCTTTTTACCCCAGCTGGATGCATTACATGTCAGCATGTCACTGTTACACCTCGTTTTCTCCCCAAAGCCACTCTTTAAAGGTCTTGGCATGGCTGAAAACCCACCCAAAACAGCATATTTTCACAAGTCCTTCTGTAGAGTGGTAGATAAAACACTTAGACACGCAGAGCATTCAAGAGTTTTGCATTGGATTGAAAAATTTCACATAAAATATCAAAGGGGGTGATTTCTGCTCTTCTGCCGCTGGTTTGGCCGCGCTCTAGCGCCGGCCGCCGTCACCTCGTCATCGTTTCCCTCGCTGCAGCCGTCGTTTGCTTGTCTGAGCTTTGTCCATCAGGTGTGCCTCCTCACTCTCTTCCTTTTTCTCTTCTGGAGCTCGGCGAAATGGTCGCCGGAGCTACCTCCACCGGCGCTTCTTGTTTTTCCTGCCGCCGGCCATCTTGGGTTTCTCGTCGTTCGGGCCATTTTCTCTCCAATCAGGCCATACCATCGTCCTCCCCTCGTTTCCAGCAGCTCACCCACCAAATCCTAGCTCAAATCGTGCACCGCCGCCCGAGAACCGCCGCCGGCGAGCTCGTCTTCCTCGCGACCGGCCGTGCGCCACCTTCTCCATTTCCGGCCACCAAACTCCGCCATTGTTGTGTTTTCTTCCTCCCCTAGTGTTCCTCCTCCGATCCCCACACTTCTTTGGCCTCCCCGCCCTCTCCGGCGAGCTCCCGCCGTGCATGCAACCGTGGCTGTGTCCGTGCGCGCCACCTCGCCTTGAAGCTCGCCGTAGAAGCCTCCTCCGGCCGTACCACTTTGTCCTTTGCACTCCCCTTGCCGTGACTCCTCCACCCCTCAAGTCTCAGCTCTGGCCGACGTCTGGATCGTCGGCGGCGAACTCTTGGCCGTGGCCATGTCTTGTGTCGGCCGATTGACACTGCTACAGTGCATGAGCTTGTCCCAATGTCAGCCTCACTTACATACTTTGTCGTTCTCTGCCTTCTGGACCTCCGATTGAAAATCCGTTCGCGTCGTTTTGTTCATTTCGCCGTTTTCCTTCCAAATGTGTTCTCTGATCCTTGATCCGCTGTCCAGATTTCCGTTTCGCTGTTTTGAACTTCGTCGTTCCTCCCCCGATTTTGTCGCAGAAGTCTCCGATCGAAGATCCGTCTTCGCCATCAGATTCACCTCAACTCAAATCTTCCAGATCTGAAATTTTTCTTCAGATCTGAGTCCCGGATCTTGCTTTCACCTTTTTCCAGATCCGATTTTACTCGGTTTATCCTAAAATTCTGCCAAAAGTGGTTTTTCTCTGTCCAACCTCCAAATCCAGATCCGTCTGAACCATCCTACCACAAATTGCTCCTGCCACATATTCTCCTTCAGGAACCACCTCAGATTCTAATCCTAAAACCTTGATCCGCCGTTTTCAAAAACTCCCGTTTTTCAGTCTTTTTCAGATCCAACTCCGAGGCTGTTTTGCCTAGACTTATTAGGTTTTAGATTTTGCATTTGTTAGTCTCATACTTGTGCATTTCGTTTGATCGGTGCTCTTTTCGTGTTTAGAAACCGCCCGTCCGGAAGCCGAGGAGCAGCCGATCGAGGACGTCGCTGAAGATCTTATCGCGGGAATTCAGGGCAAGTCACCACCACCTTGATCATGTTGATCCCATGTTTTCAAGTTAGCTAAGTATTTTGTTTTGCAAATATTGTGCATGTTATTTAAGCAAACTGAGTATGTTGGAATATACCTGTTTAGCTATTACCCCAAATTGAAAAGCCATTCTTGATTCTCAAACCTTGTATAATGTTCTTGATGCCCTAGGTTAATGTTAAAGTATAATAGCAGTAATATAATTTATCTACACGAGCAAACGAAATGGTTTTCAAAACTAAAAATGCCTTTTTAAAATGTCTATCCTAGAGAGGAGAGGTGTGTCAGTCGGAACATGAAAAATGCTGTGATGCTTATGATGATGATGTGATAACATGATAATGTTGGAAACAGGAAATGTTGTGAATTGTGAAAAATGTGATGAGGGAAACTCCTCTCTAGAATAGCTTAAGGACCAATCAATTTGTGCTAAACATCTAGTAGCATGTTATCATACCTCCACAAGCCTGGTATGGGACAGACACGACCAAGTATCCTTGCCGAACTATTGCCCTAGCTCTGCATAGAGTCTATAACCTAAATGATAAAGTTGCACTAATACTGTTCACTGGTCAGGGAGGGAAGATCCCTCTTGGCCCACTTACACTGACGGTTGGGACGAGCCCAACCGATTCGTCTGAGTGAAAGATCGTGCAACTGATGTGGTTCCAGGGCACGAGTGCTGGATGTGGTTTCCCAGCACAAACCCCTCGTGTGTCCGCTCACTATTGGTGGAGAGGGTCTCCCACCGCGGCCCAATACTGAGTGAGTGGTAGGGTGAAGGTATGAAAGGGAAGATCCCTACAATGCTTCACAACTGTATTAGGAACCCCAACCGGAGGTGAGAGTTCCGGATCACTGACGTGTGGTGAACCTTTTACGGGGCAGAGCTAGTATAATGGCAAGGCAGGGTGAAAAGCGTGTTATTCTCAACTCAGTGGCGCGCTTAAAGCAGCGTGATCGAACCTGACATAGGAGACTCATATGCTTAAAGTAGCGTGTTGGGCAAAAGACCTATGCTCGTGGTCAACAGTGGTAGTTGAGAAGTCTTGTGGGTAAAGCGGTACCCCTCTGCAGAGTTTAAAATGTATTTAAATACTCCGTGCTCCCGGATTTTGGAGTGTGTTATGGTCAATGGGTTTTATCCATGCTGTGAGGCACAAGTAGTACTTTTTATGAACTGTTTTATCAACTGCTTTAAATTCTGCACTCTTGAACTATTATATATATGTAAGGTAAGTTTTCAAAGAATGTTTTGAATGCTTTCCATGACTATGAACTGTTAGGTGATGAAAAAGGTTTGGAAAAGAACCTCAATCATTTCCTTGAATTCCCTATCATGATATATATACTTGTTTTTGTTAAGTGGTGATTTGCTGAGTACCCTGTACTCACCCGTGACTGACTTTCTCCATCAGAAGTTGAAGAGTCAAGCGACTTGGGTTCACATGAGTGTGAGCCTGAGCCTTGTGAAGACTTCTTCGAGTATGATCTGAGCTTCTAGGCGTCGCGTACCCCGGTCGAGCGACTGTGGGCAAAGATTAGCGTTCCGCTCCTTCCGTGTTTTGTTGAAAAACTGAACCGTTATTTTGTACCTCGTTGTGTTACTATTGTAAGGCCCTAGTGCCGTCATCTGTGAACCTTGTAATATTTTGTGGATTATTTATGTATTGTGCTGGTTGTTGTGATATTCATTTCTGGTTCGCAACTGACTCCTGGGAAGTTGCGACAGGGGAGTGCTGTTCCGTACCGTGGTGTTCGGTACGGGGCGGGGTTCCCCACAGGCATAGACTGCATCATCTGATTCTGAGCTGCTTGGGCTTCTTGTCTGCTTCTCTCCATCCACATCATTACTTCTGCCAAACTGGGCTGAGCTCCTTGTGGCTCCACATGCTCTTGGGGTTGGGGCTGTTGCTCCTCTTCACTTAATGCTCTACCTTGAGACGAAGCACCTGCCTCATGCCCACTGTTCCTCTAGTGACTCCTTGTGTTCGTCATCTTGTGTTCACTTCACTGCTAAAGGTAACCAAGACTGAGGTTGCAGCAAGGGAATAGGAAGGAAGAGAGAAGGGGAGAGAAGAGACACCTAATAACTTATATGCAGACACTAAGCACACACTAGTAGATATACACATATAACTTAGCTTAATAGTTCCCAAGGAAGCAATCGGCAGAGACCTGCCCAAGGCAACCAATGGAAACAACACGCTAACAGCGAGAAGAGAGAGAAAGCAGCACTAACTGACTAAGAGGGTAAGCTGATCTCCATCTTACTCTCAACCTAATCTTGATCGATCATCTTTTGCTCTTGCTCCAACTGACGCAGGGTTGGTTGTAGAATCCGCGAAGTTGAAGCGCCGACCACAAATTGAGTCCATCCTCGGATCTTTGCTGTAGAACCGCACGTCCAACACACAGTTTTCAAAATGAAACCAAAAAAACCCCTTCCAAAAACATAGCAATATACTCTATAGTATGAAAATCACCTAGAGCTAATCAAGAAAGGAAGGTAAGGAAAGAAGATTATAAGAATAGTAGTTTTGCTTTTTATTAACATAGGTTTTCGCAAGTACTTGTAAGAAATTAGGTTTTTCCCAAAACACGCAACTATCGCAGCCATTTCTATCTAGGGTCACGTCCTACATTCAAGCCGGGCTCTGATGCTGGAACAGATACTGCAGAGGATGCCTGCAGCCCAATCTGAAGGGTCGGTGATGAGCGCAAGGCTCACGGATTTTCAAAAGACGCGCCCACCTACCTTTTCAAGTACTCCTGACCCCATGATCGCTGACGACTGGTTGCGTGATACAGAGATGAAGTTGGAAACAGTTCGATGCTCCGACAATGAGATGGTCCTGTATGCGTCTCATCAGCTCGCTGGACCGGCAGCATCTTGGTGGATTAACTACAAGAACATGCACCCCAACCCTGCAAGAATAACCAGGGCCGAGTTTTCTGAACAGTTCCGGAAAGCCCATGTGCCTGCTGGAGTGATGTCCTCCAAGCGCAGAGAGTTCCGCAACTTGCGTCAAGGAGGAAAGACCGTAACAGAGTATCTCCATCAGTATAATCAATTAGCCCGATATGCCCCTGAGGACATTTCCACTGAGGCCAGGAAGATAGAGCTTTTTAAGGAGGGGTTACAGCCAGTGTTGCAGGTGCTCATCGCCTCGCACGAGTTCACAGACTTCCAGACCCTGGTAAACCGCCTGCTTGAGATTGAAGAGAAGCGTCAGTTGGTGGACGACTACAGGAAGAGGAAAGCGAAGTTCCAACCAGCCAACCAAGGGAGTTCATCCCGAGGTCGCACCATAGCCGCACCCCAGTACCGGCCAAGTTTGCAGTATTCTAGTCCAAGACCCATGGCAGCCAAGTGCCCGGCCTGTCATGGAAACCATTATCAACGCGATTGTCCCCGCAACAAGGTCAATTGTTTTCATTGTGGACGATTCGGTCACCGCCGCTAGAATTGCCCTTGGAAGAATCTCCCAGGTCCAGTGGCCAGAACAAGGAGTGAAGGTCAGCCGCCACAGCCTGCGAGTCAGACGCCAATCCCAATGCCTACCCCAATACAGCAGTATGGGCGAGGAACTCCAGCTGCAAGAGGAAGATTCCCAGCCAACCATGGAAGAGGTCGAGGAAACCCACCACCAACCCGAGGCAGACTCAACTATGTCACCTCAGAAGAAGCGGGAGATGCAACCGACGTGGTACTAGGTAGGTTCCTGATCAACTCTCAAGCTTGTTTAATACTGTTTGATCCTGGTGCCACACATTCTTTTGTTGCTAGAACTTTTGCTGTTAAGAGTGGATTGAATATGACTTGTCTAGAGTATCCTATAGCTATTCAGTCTCCTGGCTCTAGGATGCCAGTAAAGTCCGTCTGTAGAGACGTAAAACTTAATATATGCGGAGAGGAGTTCTCTGCTAAGCTATTAGTTCTGGAACTCCAAGGTTTGGGTGTTATACTTGGAATGGACTGGTTGTCAGAACATAAAGGGAAAATGGATTGTGAGCGTAAAACCATTACCCTTACTAGTCCTAGTGGGAAAGAAGTTTTGTTCCATGCTGAAAGAACGCCAGTAGAACACTCAACCCAAGGTCTATACAGTTTGAAAGGAGAAGTGAACCAGATCCCTGTAGTTGAAGAGTACCTGAGTGTGTTTCCAGAAGAGTTGCCAGGAATGCCCCAAGACCGAGGATTTGAGCTCAGTATAGAATTGAAGCCTGGGACGGCGCCCATATCGAAAAGGCCATATCGGATGTCAGTCAAGGAATTAGAAGAGCTTAAAAAGCAACTAGAGGAAATGGAAGAAAAAGGTTTCATACGGCCTAGCGTATCACCCTGGGGAGCACCAGTGTTGTTTGCCAAGAAGAAGGATGGAGGACTCCGCATGTGTGTGGACTATCGAGCTTTGAATGAGGTCACAATCAAGAACAAGTACCCTCTGCCAAGGATAGATGACCTGTTCGATCAGCTTAGAGGAGCAGGAGTCTTTTCAAAGATAGATTTGAGATCTGGATATCATCAGTTGAAGATCAAGGAAGAAGACATACCTAAAACTGCTTTCACTTCTAGGTATGGTCTTTATGAGTTTACGGTGGTGCCATTTGGATTGACCAATGCCCCAGCAGCTTTTATGAATGTGATGAATATGACATTCATGGATTATCTGGATAAGTTTGTGGTGGTGTTTGTTGATGACATCCTGATATACTCCAAGAACCAAGAGGAGCATGCTGACCACCTGCGGAAAGTCCTGGATAGACTAAGAGAGTGTCAGTTTTATGCTAAGCTGGACAAGTGTGAGTTTTGGATGAAGGAAATTTCATTCTTAGGCCACATAATGACAGCCAAAGGAATACAAGTGGACCCAGCTAAGGTCATGGCCGTGAAGGAATGGAAACAGCCAGAGTCAGTGACAGAAGTCAGAAGTTTTCTTGGACTAGCCGGATACTATCGCCGATTCATTGAAGGATTTTCCAAGCTAGCCAAGCCACTCACTAGTTTGCTGAAGAAGGATGTCCAGTTTGAGTGGACCGAAGACTGTCAGAAGAGCTTCGAAGAGTTGAAACGAAGGCTAACTACTGCGCCAGTTCTAGTACTTCCTGACAACAAGAAGAGCTTTGAGATATATTGTGATGCATCTAGGCACGGTTTAGGTTGTGTCTTAATGCAAGATGGGAGAGCAGTCGCATTTGCATCCAGGCAACTGCGGCCACATGAAGAGAATTACCCGACCCACGACATGGAATTAGCAGCAGTAATTCATGCACTCAAAATTTGGAGACACTACTTGCTAGGGAACCGATGTGAAATCTACTCAGATCACAAGAGCTTGAAGTATGTCTTTACCCAGCAGAATTTGAACATGAGGCAACGCCGATGGCTAGAGTTGATTAAGGACTATGACCTCGGCATACATTACCACCCTGGTAAGGCCAATGTCGTTGCAGACGCGTTGAGCAGAAAAGTTTACTGCAGCATTAGCGTTGCACAAGAGTTAATAGAGGACCTGCATCGGCAAATCATTGAAGTGGTAGATCAAGGGTTTGTGGCCACATTAACAGTTACGCCTACCTTGGAAGAAGAGATTCGAAAGGCGCAAGGAAGTGATGAAGGAATCCAAGAGATCAAAGAGAGCATGAAGATCGGAAAAGCAACAGATTTTTGGGAAGATGAACAAGGAACCATTTGGCATGGTAAGAGGATCTGTGTACCTGACGTCAAGGAGATCAAGACCTTAATTCTGAAGGAGGCTCATGACACTCCATACTCCATTCACCCCAGAAGTACTCGGATGTATCAATACTTGAAAAGTCAATTCTGGTGGAGTTGTATGAAGAGAGAAATTGCTGAGTATGTGGCGAAGTGTGACACGTGTCAGAGGATAAAGGCTGAACATCAGAAACCAGCAGGACTGCTACAGCCACTACCCATCCCAGAATGGAAATGGGAGGAAGTTGGAATGGATTTTATCACAGGACTCCCGAGGACTAAGAATGGATATGATTCCGTATGGGTAATCGTGGATAGACTAACAAAAGTTGCACACTTTGCACCAGTGAAGACAACTTATGATGGTGCCAAGTTAGCAGAGATCTACATGACTAAGATTGTGACTCTACATGGTGTACCAAAGAGAATTGTATCGGATCGTGGAGCACAATTCACTTCAAGATTCTGGAAAAGTTTGCATGAAGCCCTTGGAACGAAGTTAAACTTCAGCACAGCCTATCACCCTCAGACTGGAGGACAGGCAGAACGAGTGAATCAAATACTGGAAGATATGTTGCGAGCTTGTGTTCTCAAATATGGGATTTCAAGGGAGTTGTGCCTGCCATACGCAGAGTTTACGTACAGCAATAGCTATCAGTCTAGCTTGCAGATGGCTCCATTTGAAGCCCTGTATGGTCGCAAGTGCAGGACGCCATTGCATTGGTCAGAAGTTGGAGAAAGGCAACTGATTGGCCCAGAGACAGCCCGAGACGCAGAAGCTCATGTGCGGATCATTAGAGAGAAGCTGAAGACTGCACAGTCAAGACAGAAGAGTTATGCTGATCACTGACGTCGTGACTTATCTTTTGAACCAGATGATCATGTGTATCTCAAGGTATCACCTCAGAAAGGTATCTCTAGATTTCAGAAGAGGCAGAAACTGAGCCCCAGGTATATTGGACCCTACAGAGTAATAGAAAGAAGAGGAGAAGTGGCTTATCAACTTGAATTGCCACCAGAGATGCGAGGTGTCCATGATGTTTTCCATGTGTCGCAATTGCGCAAGAGTTTGAGAAAACCAGAAGATCAGCTGCAGCCAGATGATATCTCAATCCAGCCAGACCTGACCTATGAAGAGAAGCCAGCCAGAATCTTAGAGATTGCAGAACGCCAGCTAAGAAGCAGAGTGATCAAATTCTGCCGTGTCCAATGGTGTAATAATTCTGAAGATGAATCAACCTGGGAGAAGGAATCAGATTTGCAGCATGCCTTTCCTTACCTTTTCTCTAACTCGTCTGAATCTCGGGGACGAGATTCTTTTTAAGGAGGATAGGTTTGTAACAGCCCAAAATTCCATTCTTAAACCCTCCCTTTCTCAGATTTTCCCTTCCGATCTAAATCTTCCGAAATTCTGTTTAATTATCTTCTTATTCCGATCAGCGAAATTCTTTCACCTGTTCAACCCTAAATCATCCCCCCAATATTTTTCTCATGCATGCATATTTTTAAGTTCATGGCATCATGATTTTACGCATCAAACAAATCATTTTTCCACATGAAATAATGATTTTCCTATTTGGAAATTGCATAAAGGAATATATTTAATTTAAAGTAATGCATTAAAAATTCTGTGAAAAGTTTTAAAATATTTTATTTGCACAAGTAACCAGGTTCCCCAACTTCCCATGCACTGGAATTTTGCATTTCAGCCCTCCTATTTTCAGAAATTTCCACACAAGCCCCTAGAATTGACAAAAACACTATTCTATGTAAAATACCACCTCTACCCTCAACCATCCTGCAGCAAGTACAGTGTAGAGACCTTTTTACCCCAGCTGGATGCATTACATGTCAGCATGTCACTGTTACACCTCGTTTTCTCCCCAATGCCACTCTTTAAAGGTCTTGGCATGGCTGAAAACCCACTCAAACCAGCATATTTTCACAAGTCCTTCTGTAGAGTGGTAGAGAAAACACTTAGACACGCAGAGCATTCAAGAGTGTTGCATTGGATTGAAAAATTTCACATAAAATATCAAAGGGGGTGATTTCTGCTCTTCTGCCGCTGGTTTGGCCGCGCTCTAGCGCCGGCCGCCGTCACCTCGTCATCGTTTCCCTCGCTGCAGCCGTCGTTTGCTTGTCTGAGCTTTGTCCATCAGGTGTGCCTCCTCACTCTCTTCCTTTTTCTCTTCTGGAGCTCGGCGAAATGGTCGCCGGAGCTACCTCCACTGGCGCTTCTTGTTTTTCCTGCCGCCGGCCATCTTGGGTTTCTCGTCGTTCCGGCCATTTTCTCTCCAATCAGGCCATACCATCGTCCTCCCCTCGTTTCCAGCATCTCACCCACCAAATCCTAGCTCAAATCGTGCACCGCCGCCGGCGAGCTCGTCTTCCTCGCGGCCGGCCGTGCGCCACCTTCTCCATTTCCGGCCACCAAACTCCGCCATTGTTGTGTTTTCTTCCTCCCCTAGTGTTCCTCCTCCGATCCCCACACTTCTCTGGCCTCCCCGCCCTCTCCGGCGAGCTCCCGCCGTGCATGCAACCGTGGCTGTGTCCGTGCGCGCCACCTCGCCTTGAAGCTCGCCGTAGAAGCCTCCTCCGGCCGTACCACTTTGTCCTTTGCACTCCCCTTGCCGTGACTCCTCCACCCCTCAAGTCTCAGCTCCGGCCGACGTCTGGATCGTCGCCGGCGAACTCTTGGCCGTGGCCATGTCCTGTGTCGGCCGACTGACACTGCTACAGTGTTGTACACTTTTCTGAATGTCAGCCGCAGCGACATGCCTTGTCGTTCTCTGTCTTCTGGACCTCCGATTGAAAATCCGTTCACGTCGTTTTGTTCATTTCACCGTTTTCCTTTCAAATGTGTTCTCTGATCCTTGATCCGCTGTCCAGATTTCCGTTTCGCTGTTTTGAACTCCGTCGTTCCTTCCCTCGATTTTGTCGATTTTGTCGCAGAAGTCTCCGATCGAAGATCTGTCTTTGCCATCAGATTCGCCTCGACTCAAATCTTCCAGATCTGAAATTTTTCTTCAGATCCGAGTCCCGATTCTTGTTTTCACCTTTTTTTCAGATCCGATTTTACCCGGTTTACCCTAAAATTCCACCAAAAGTGGTTTTTCTCCGTCCGACCTCCAACTCCAGATTCGTCTGAACCACCCTACCACAAATTGCTCCTGCCACATATTCTCCTTCAGCCACCACCTCAGATTCTAATCCTAAAACCTTGGTCCGCCGTTTTCAAAAGCTCCCGTTTTTTAGTCTTTTTCAGATCCAACTCCGAGGCTGTTTTGCCTAGACTTATTAGGTTTTAGATTTTGCATTTGTTAGTCTCATACTTGTGCATTTTGTTTGATCGGTGCTCTTTTCGTGTTTAGAAACCGCCCGTCTGGAAGCCGAGGAGCAGCCGATCGAGGACGTCGCTGAAGATCTTATCGCGGGAATTCAAGGCAAGTCACCACCACCTTGATCATGTTGACCCTATGTTTTCCAGTTAGCTAAGTATTTTGTTATTTGAGTATTATGCATGCTAATTAAGTAAACTGTGTATGTTCAAATATACCTGTTTAGCTATTGTCCTACATTGAATAGCCATTCTTGATTCTCAAGCCATGTGTATAATATTCTTGATGCCCTAGGTTAATGCT
Source organism: Pharus latifolius (assembly GCA_019359835.1). Classification (NCBI taxonomy): domain Eukaryota; kingdom Viridiplantae; phylum Streptophyta; class Magnoliopsida; order Poales; family Poaceae; genus Pharus; species Pharus latifolius. The sequence continues at coordinate 58,687,540 of CM033324.1, read as the reverse complement.
AAAGCATAACATTGGTAATATGGGATATTCACATAAATGAGCAAAAATGGTTTTCAAAACTAAAAATGCCTTTTTAAAATGTCTATCCTAGAGAGGAGAGGTGTGTCATTCGGAACATGAAAAATGCTGTGATGCTTATGATGATGTGATAACATGGTAATGTTGTAAATATGAAATGTTGTGAATTGTGAAAAATGTGATTAGGGAAACTCCTCTCTAGAATAGCTTAAGGACCAACCAATTTGTGCTAAACATCTAGTAGCATGTTATCGTACCACCACAAGCCTGGTATGGGACAGGCACGACCAAGTATCCTTGCCGAACTATTGCCCTAGCTCTGCATAGAGTCCATAAGCTAAATGATAAAGTTGCACTAATACTATTCACTGGTCAGGGAGGGAAGATCCCTCTTGGCCCACTTACACTGACGGTTGGGACGAGCCCAACCGATTCGTCTGAGTGAAAGATCGTGCAACTGATGTGGTTCCAGGGCACGAGTGCTGGATGTGGATTCCCAGCACAAACCCCTCGTGTGTCCGCTCACTATTGGTGGAGAGGGTCTCCCACCGCGGCCCAATACTGAGTGAGGGGTAGGGTGAAGGTATGAGAGGGAAGATCCCTACAATGCTTCACAACTGTATTAGGAACCCCACCCGGAGGTGGAATTCCTAGGCCACTGACCGGTGGTGAACCTTTTATGGGGCAGAGCTAGCATAATGGCAAGGTAGGGTGAAAAGCGTGTTATTCTCAACTCAGTGGCGCGCTTAAAGCAGCGTGATCGAACCTGACATAGGAGACTCATATGCTTAAAGTAGCGTGTTGGGCAAAAGACCTATGCTCGTGGTCAACAGTGGTAGTTGAGAAGTCTTGTGGGTAAAGCGGTACCCCTCTGCAGAGTTTAAAATGTATTTAAATACTCCGTGCTCCCAGATTTTGGAGTGTGTTATGGTCAATGGGTTTTATCCATGTTGTGAGGCACAAGTAGTTTTTATGAACTGTTTTATCAACTGCTTTAAATTCTGCACTCTTGAACAGTTATATATATGTAAGGTAAGTTTTCAAAGAATGTTTTGAATGCTTTTCATGGCTATCAACTGTTAGGTGATGAAAAAGGTTTGGAAAATGTCGCGCCCCGAAACTGGGACAACGACAATCCTGTAGAGACCTAGCTCGCTGCAGCTAGTCCCAAACCACAAACCTTTGACTTCCCAGGATGAGTCAAACACAGGAGTATATTACATTGCAACAGAGTACTCACAAAATATTAAGCAGTGTGGCCTGCTGGCCTTAATATTACATAAAGAGGATTACAATGCCTACAAGGCATTCAGGGTTTAGCAAAATATTTAACTACACAGCAGAAGATAGGTGACCCTCCCACAAAAGAAGTTGACGGCAGAACAACACACTTCAGGGTTCTGACGGAACTGATTCTCCTCCTTCTGGATCCACGTAGTACTGAGTGCCATCATCTTGATCAAAGTAGGCTCCATCTATTGAGTTGAATGTTGCAAGGGTGAGCACTTACGTACTCAGCAAGTCATAGGTAAGAGTAGATACATATAGTAGTGATGATATGAACCTAGACTAGTCAAGAATTATAGATATTTGTAAAATAATCTTTTCCTTTCTCATCTCATCTTATGGCAGCACTTTTTATAATATAACATCATCAATCATGTTCACTAGATTATAGCACTACCGCGACACGTCGACACACGACAGCCCACGACAGTACTCCTTATCATGACAACACATGTCATTTGGGTAATCTTGATTTAAACATATTTTATTTAGAAAATAGTACTTGTGTCACACCCCGTGGATTTAATCCACCGCAGCAGACTCCTATAAACCCGGGAGCTCGGAGTATTCGAATACGTTTTTAACTCTGCAGAGAGGTACCAATTTACCCGCAAGATATTCCACTTTCAAACCTTTCCTATCATAACAAAATGATTGGACCCCTGACTCACTTCATACTGTGAGCGGCAAGGTGGAAATAACAAGAACTTTTGTTATGTTTTACTCACAATTCACCCCCGACCCTGTGGCTCTCAGCGAGGCACAGTTGTGGCAGGTTGTATCCAAACCTCCACCCCTTTGCTTATTCCCATTACTGGGTCAGCGTGCTTGATCACCTTCAATGATATGTGTGGGAGCCGCGCTCCGTGTTTATCGTGCATCACTACACATCTCATGCAGGGGTTTCATGTGCGATCCACATAATTACTTGTTCAGGCCTGTCCCATACCAGGCTTGCGGTTAGCACGTTGTTCATGCCACTAGACGCAGAACACAAGGTTCTAGTCCTTATATGCCAATGACCAGACCATCCACAACCCTGCACCTTCAGTGCCTGCATTCCTTTGCAGTCTAGCACCTCCAGTGCTACAGCCATCCATACCATTTTTCTGGTCACGGCTAGGGGTTTTATTTCATGAATATAAGTATATAAATACATATAATAGTTCATGGCTCAAAACTTGTTTATTTCACATTTCACAGATAACCAGTCCAGTACTGCCAATTGATAAATCAACCATTCTCAATCATTCACATGCAATATTGCCTATATTCAAGGTTATATTATAGCAACATTTAAAATATAGGTTCAAGATGACCAAGGATATGACTTGCCTTCCGCGTCGTAAAATACAGCAGTCGATGACGGGTCAACAGCAAAATCTTCAAAGTCAGCTTCTGAATCTGCTCGACGACAAACAATCACACAATAATTACTTATAATATTTAAAATGTTTTATGACTTATATGCAGAAATGCACAACAAGAATGATTGAACTAAACTGGTGATAAGTTGAACTGCAACTGAACTGAGTCGAGATTCTAGGGTTTCAAGGAATTTGGGCTAAGGATGGTGATTAGATAATCTTAGGGTTTCAGGATTTCAATAGGGATAACAATTTTGTGACTGGTTTAATCAAAACAGCGAATGTCAATAGATCGACATTCGGATCAAAGCTTGGACATAGCTTTAAGAAAAGCTAGGATGCTTATCTCAAGTTGTGGTAGTAGAAGAAAATGTAGATCACAACTCTACAAATTCAGTGGACAAAGTGGATTTCAAATTGCACAACCAGAAGTGGGTAAATAAGGTCAATGCCACTGGCTGGCAAGCTCTGGCATAGAGCTGACAATGCCAAAAACTAGGGCTTAGCATAACTTTTGATCTGGAGCTCCAAATGATGCACCACTTTGTCTGGGAGGTAGGCTTGAGTAACAGGAACAATTAAGTCAACAGAATGTAGGGCAAGAAATGGCTGGAAAGCAAGAAATTTGATGATGAACAGAGATGAACTGGCTGCACTGGAGCAGTTCTGGACACAAACTTGGCATGGCTAAAACTTCCAATCTAGGCCGATCTAGGTGTCGGGCTAGAAGACAAAAATACTCAGGAGGCTAAGGCACATCTAAATGACAAGGTTTCGAGGGCTGAAATGGCTGGAACAAGCTTTCCCGGTCATCGGCGCCGGAGAAGAATCACTGGATTTGGGCATTTCCAACACAGGCCGTTTGAACTCGATTCCTTGCTCTAGGAGTGATGGAAGGGTATGAGTAAGCTACTGGTGACGTCAATTTGGCCGGAGGTTCGCCGGTGTGGCTTGGCGACGAGAGCCAGCAACTGATAAATTGCAGAATTGGGAATAGCTTCAAATTAGGCTCAATTGATTGTTCTAAGTTCACAGGCATGCTTGATTTAGTTTACTGATCAATTTTTATTACAGAATCGAGAGCTAATTTGGAGTAATTCGAGCTACATTGCCGGAACAGGGCAATCTTCGAATCTCAGCCATTTCGGGCGATCACCGGCGTTAGGGTCCACCGGAGAGCAATTTGATGCTACAGAACAATCAGGAGGATGAGAGGTACTCACTGCTAGCTTCAATTTGGCGGGAGATGCAGTGAAGTGAGCTGGCACCGTGAGATTCCTCGACGGCTCGCCGGAGAAGATGACTGAAACAGCGAGAGTTGGAAATTTAGCTGGTTTCTGGTGAAGTATGGAGAAACTGCTGCACACAGTAGGGTTTAAATAGACCAGGCGAAGATGGCGAAGGGGAACAATGAAGTGATTTGCTGCTGTGATGAGATTGTTTGCGTGCTGGAGCAGTAGCGGCGAAGAAACAGCAAAAGCGGTGATGCGACGGCGACAAGCTTTCAACTGATCACAATGTCGCCTCATCGGGACCTGGCAAAGCTTGTAGCAAGCGGTGGCGACAAGTACTGGCACGGCGAGGCTACGTGGCGATGGATTGCTGACAAAGTCGCTGCTGGTCGCGCGCGGGAGCAAGCACTGGTCGTCGACATAGCAGCGGCCTTGCCACGGTGACGACTGAGGCGAGGACACGTGCGCAACAGCATGCACGATCAAGTTGCAGGCGAAGCTTCACCGGCGGCGAACGTGCACGGTGCAAGGAAGCAAAACACGGCGATCTTTGGTCGTGCGCACAGCAGTATACGGCCTGGTCGAAAAAGGACTGAACTGCAATTTCAATTCTTTGAGTTTTGGACTGAAATGTAAATCTGGAATTTTGGGAGATTTAAACTGAAATTGATTCTGCTGTTTTGGTAATCTTTCTTCAACAGATGATTTGGCAGAGATTGAAGATAAAATTTGGCACATTTGGATAGCTTTTGATACAACTGAAAATAGGGTAATTTAGGGTAAAACAAGATTTAAGTTTTGTCGATTTCGAATTCTGGCATTTAGGGTTCGATTTTGATATCTGCACAGAAGAGAAACTTGTGGCAAATAGCATTTTGAGAAGATTTGCCGAAGAAATTCTGAATTTGGAGTTAATCTGGAGGTTTTAGCCTTTTTTGGGTTTTCAGATATCAGATAAGGACTAATTTGCGATAACTCTTGGACTGATTTGTGAATAGAGTCTAGATAGAAGAATCTGGCTGTCAACTTTTTATATTAAGGTATTGACATACCCATGATCATATTCCAGGAATAATCTGGTCTGAACTTGGTCAAGATTTTGATTAAATCTGTAATTCTGAAACTTAGAGTATTTGGGTAATATAAGGTATTTCTGTTTTCGAAAACAGAAGAAGTTGATAATTCTGGGAGTTAGAGATAGAATTGAATCTAGGTTCTAAAGACTTTTAGATTCAGGATAACTAATAGATCACATCTGAACAATCTGATCTTGATTTGAGGTCACAGGATAGATTTTGAAGATTTTAGGGCTTGAGATAGATACTGATCTGGCTATTACTACTGATACATGCATGCATGCTATTGAAGAAAAAGGAAATTTTCACCACTAACTCAGGGTGTTACAGATCTACCCTCCTTAAAGAAATCTCGCCCCGAGATTTACCTAAGACAGGAAAAGATAAGGATAGGTTTGCTTAAGATCTTCTTCCTTCTCCCAAGTAGCCTCTTGCTCTGAATGATTCTTCCATTGAACTTTACACAATTTGATTTTCTTCCCTCGGAGCTGACGTTCATCAGTGGCTAGGATTCTGATTGGGTGCTCAAGATAAGTGAGATTCTTCTGTAAAGGCACATCTTGTACATCTATCTGGTCAGTAGGTTCCTTCAAACATTTCCGGAGCTGAGAGACATGAAACACATCATGCACTCCTGCTAATCCCTCAGGTAATTCCAATTTATATGATACTTCTCCCTTTCTCTTGATTATCTTAAATGGTCCAATGTATCTTGGAGATAACTTTCCTTTCACTTGGAATCTTTGTAATCTTTTGAATGGTGTAACCTTGAGATACACAAAATCTCCTGGTTCAAATGATAATTCTCTTCGTCGTTTATCTGCATAACTCTTTTGTCGTGATTGTGCTGTTTTCAACCTTTCTCTGATGAGTCTGACATGAGCTTCTTCTTCTTCTACTATCTCTGGTCCTATGACTTTTCGTTCTCCTGGCTCATTCCAATGTAATGGAGTTCTGCATTTACGTCCATATAAAGCTTCAAATGGTGCCATCTGTATACTAGCTTGATAACTGTTATTATATGTAAATTCTGCAAATGGTAAACATTTGTCCCATGATGTTCCATAATCTAGTATACAAGCTCTTAGAAGATCCTCTAGGATTTGGTTGACTCTTTCTGTCTGTCCTCCCGTCTATGGATGATATGCAGTACTGAAGTCCAACTGGGTTCCTAGGGTTTCATGCAGTCTATTCCAAAATTTGGAGGTAAACTGTGTTCCACGATCTGAAACTATCTTCTTAGGAATACCATGCAATGCCACTATTCTTTGCATGTATAACTCTGCTAATTTACTGCCATCATAAATCTTTTTGACTGGTATGAAATGAGCTACTTTAGTAAGTCTGTCCACAATAACCCATATGGAATCATATCCTCCGTGAGTTTTAGGTAATCCTGTAATGAAATCCATACCAATTTCTTCCCATTTCCATAATGGTATTGGTAGAGGTTGTAGCTTTCCTGCTATTTTCTGGTGTTCTGCTTTAACTCGTCGACATGTATCACAGTTTGCAATATACTCTGCAATATCTCTCTTCATATTATCCCACCAGAATCTGGTTTTCAAATCTTGATACATCTTTGTGTTACCAGGGTGTATTGAGTATGGAGTTTTATGTGCTTCATGGAGAATTATTTCCTTAAGATCTGCGTTTTGAGGTACACAGATTCTTTCTCGATACCATACAATCCCTTGGTTATCTTCAGTAAAGCCTTGAGCCTTTCCTAACTTGATTCGACTCTTGATCTTACAAATTTCTTCATCTTCCTTCTGGGCATTTCCTATTTGTTCTTCAAGTTGAGATTTTATTGATAAAGTAGCTACCGTTCCCTGTGGTATTATTTCCACTTGATGATTCTGCAACTCTTGTTGTAGGTAAGGGTTCTTTAACATAACCATTCCTTGTAGGTTGTAAACTTTTCTGCTTAGGGCATCAGCCACTACATTAGCTTTCCCTGGATGGTACTGAATACTAAGATCATAATCTTTGATCAATTCCAGCCATCGGCGTTGACGCATGTTGAGCTCCGTCTGTGTGAAAATATACTTGAGGCTTTTATGATCTGTAAAGATCTCACACTTACGCCCAATGAGATAATGCCGCCATATTTTTAAAGCATGTACTACTGCTGCTAACTCCAAATCATGGGTCGGATAATTTTCCTCATGTGGTCTCCATTGACGTGATGCATAAGCCACTACTCGACCTTGCTGCATTAACACACAGCCTATTCCTTGCTTTGAAGCATCACAGTAAACTACAAAATCTTCTTTGCTGTCTGGTAAGGTGAGGACTGGTGTTGTTGTCAATTTCTGCTTTAGCTTCTGAAAACTCTCCTCGCACTTGGTGGTCCATTCGAATGCAACATCCTTCTTTAGCAGATTTGTAAGTGGTTTGGCAATCTGGGAAAATCCTTCAATGAATCTCCTATAATACCCTGCTAATCCCAAGAAACTTCTAATCTCTGAAACTGAGGTAGGTTGCTTCCACTCCTTGATTGCAGAGATTTTAGCTGAATCCACTGAAATTCCTTCTGCTGTCAACACATGTCCAAGAAATGAAATTCTTGACATCCAAAATTCACATTTGTCAAACTTGGCATAAAATTGCCTCTCTCGTAGCCTTTCCAAGACTAGGTGTAAATGTTGCTCATGTTCTTCCGTACTCTTGGAATATATCAGAATGTCATCTATGAATACTATGACAAACTTGTCAAGAAAATCCATAAATGTACTGTTCATGACATTCATGAAAGCTGCCGGAGCATTGGTCAAGCCAAAAGGTACTACTGTAAACTCATATAAACCATATCTGGTAGTGAAAGCAGTCTTCGGTATATCTTCCTTTTTGATCTTCAGCTGATGATATCCAGATTTCAAATCTATCTTGGAAAATACTTTGGCTCCTCGAAGCTGATCGAACAAGTCATCAATTCTTGGTAATGGATACTTGTTTTTAATAGTGACTTCATTCAAAGCTCGGTAGTCTACACACATTCGTAGAGTTCCGTCTTTCTTCCTCACAAACAAAACTGGGGCTCCCCATGGCGAAGCACTGGGTTTGATAAATCCCTTGTTTTCCAAGTCTTCGAGTTGATTCTTGAGCTCCTCCAAATCTGTAACTGGCATCCTATAGGGACGTTTTGCTATAGGTGCTGCTCCTGGTTTAAGTTCAATACGGAATTCTATTTCTCTGTCAGGTGGCATTCCCGGAAGTTCTTCTGAAAATACATCAGAATATTGTTGTACTACAGGCACTTGTTCCAGGCATAACTTTTGTAATGCTTGAACAGATCTTAGCGGTCTCTTGACTGATGATCTTTCTGCATAGAATAGAACTCTCTCCCCTTGGCTACTGACAAGACTAAGGGTTTTCTCTTCACAATCTATTAGGCCTTTATGTTGGGACAACCAATCCATTCCCAAAATAATGTCTAGACCTTGCAGTTCTAGAACTAGTAGATTTGCCTCAAATTCTACCCCTTCTATAATGAAAGTTACATTTGGGCAGATCGAGTAAACAGATAATCTAGCCCCTGGAGTTTGTATAACCATAGAGTACTCTAGTGGTACTTGGTCTATATGCATTTCAACTTCAGATGCAAATGCTTTTGACATGAATGAATTTGTAGCACCAGGATCAAACAATATTAAGGCAGATGCAGATTGAATCAGAAATCTACCTAGAAGAATGTCGGTGGCGTTGCCTGCTTCTTGAATTGAAGTATAGTTTAATCTTCCTCCTTGGGTTGCAGTTGGTGCTCTACCTCTTCCTCTTCCTCGATTAGCCATATTTCCTCCTCTTCCTGCTGAATTTCCTCTAAAATTCTGTGATGGTGATGCCCTGGTTACTACTGGCTGTGTTCCTGCTTGAGATCTGGCAATGGACATCGGAAGTTGTATCCAAGGACAGAATTCTTTACGGTGCCCACGCTGTCCACAATGATAACACTCAACACGAGGATGAGGGCAATCTTTCTGAGAATGATTTCCTCGGCAGTTGGGGCACAATATCGTTGCTGGTCTGGGATTCTGATAAGATGGTCGGAAATTGGGAGTGATAGGAACTCTTCCTCTGATTGGATTTGGCTGTGGTCGTGTTTGCTGGAACATTCTCCTCTTTCGGCTTTCTTCCCCCATATTCTCCTTTTCTTCTACCTTTAAAGCTCTGTTCACTAGTGTTTGAAATTCTGTAAGTTCATGAGAAGCAATTTGATACTGTAAATAGTGTTGAAGTCCTTCTGTGAAGCGCTCTATCTTCTTCTCTTCAGTATCCACATCTCCAGGTGCGTATCGAGCCAAATGAGTAAATTGGTGTAGATACTCAGTGACTGACTTACTTCCTTGAGTTAAATTCCGAAATTCCCGCCACTTAGCTGCCATAACACCAGTAGGTTTATGGAATTGCCGAAATTGATCCTTAAATTCCCTCCAAGAAATATTATCTTTATCAAGATGAGCTTCCTGGTAATTCATCCACCATGCGGCTGCAGCTCCTGATAACTGATGAGATCCAAACAAAACTTTCTCTCGTTCGCTGCATCGGACCGTGTCTAGTTTTCTCTCGATATCCCGTAACCAATCATCGGCAACCATGGGATCGGTCGCACTAGAGAATGTTGGTGGACGGGTCTTTTCGAAATCTGTTAATCTTGCTCCTACAGCAGAAGTAGTTCCTTCTGTTGTTCCAGTAGGCAGTTTGTGAACTATTTGAGCTAACAACTGGGTATGAGCTATCTGAGCTTCCTGTCGACTTTTCTCCATTGACAATAAAATTTCCTGAAGACTGGGTTGTTCATTCTGAGGTGGATTGGAACTCTGAGATCCTTGCTGAAACAAAGGGTCTCTTGTCATAGTTTCTTCTTCCTGCGGAGTCTGACCTATATCTTCTCTTCCACCTTGAGATCTCCTTCTGGTGTTAACCATGGTGACTCTGAAAAAGTTTAGACGGATCTAAGTAACTAAGGCCAACTAAGACAGCCATGCAGAAATTAATGCAACTACTTTTATGCATAAAATTACTTAGGCTATTAGCCATAATACACAAATTAACCATTGCAAAAGCAACAGCGATTCACAAAGCTATTAAGAGCATCCACTAGCTCTGTCTACACCAACCTCTAAGACACTCTGAAACAACAGAACGCACTCTCACAATCTTACCGAATTTTAGAAAATCCAAATAAAATTTTGAAATGAAGGTTTTCAAGAGCTACAAAGCTCATTATTTTTACCAAAATAAAGTTTTCAACAAATAGTTTTCTGATTAAATTACGTTTTCCTGGCACGGCCAATTTCCTAAAGGTGTCGTCCTACAGTCAAGTTCTCATGTTGCTCTGATACCAACTTTTCCTGTCGCGCCCCGAAACTGGGACAACGACTACTCCTGTAGAGACCTAGCTCGCTGCAGCTAGTCCCAAACCACAAACGTTTGACTTCCCAGGATGAGTCAAACACAGGAGTATATTACATTGCAACAGAGTACTCACAAAATATTAAGCAGTGTGGCCTGCTGGCCTTAATATTACATAAAGAGGATTACAATGCTTACAAGGCATTCAGGGTTTAGCAAAATATTTAACTACACAGCAGAAGATAGGTGACCCTCCCACAAAAGAAGTTGACGGCAGAACAACACACTTCAGGGTTCTGGCGGAACTGATTCTCCTCCTTCTGGATCCACGTAGTACTCAGTGTCATCATCTTGATCAAAGTAGGCTCCATCTATTGAGTTGAATGTTGCAAGGGTGAGCACTTACGTACTCAGCAAGTCATAGGTAAGAGTAGATACATATAGTAGTGATGATATGAACCTAGACTAGTCAAGAATTATAGATATTTGTAAAATAATCTTTTCCTTTCTCATCTCATCTTATGGCAGCACTTTTTATAATATAACATCATCAATCATGTTCACTAGATTATAGCACTACCGCGACACGTCGACACACGACAGCCCACGACAGTACTCCTTATCATGACAACACATGTCATTTGGGTAATCTTGATTTAAACATATTTTATTTAGAAAATAGTACTTGTGTCACACCCCGTGGATTTAATCCGCCGCAGCAGACTCCTATAAACCCGGGAGCTCGGAGTATTCGAATACGTTTTTAACTCTGCAGAGAGGTACCAATTTACCCGCAAGATATTCCACTTTCAAACCTTTCCTATCATAACAAAATGATTGGACCCCTGACTCACTTCATACTGTGAGCGGCAAGGTGGAAATAACAAGAACTTTTGTTATGTTTGACTCACAATTCACCCCCGACCCTGTGGCTCTCAGCGGGGCACAGTTGTGGCAGGTTGTATCCAAACCTCCACCCCTTTGCTTATTCCCATTACTGGGTCAGCGTGCTTGATCACCTTCAGTGATATGTGTGGGAGCCGCGCTCCGTGTTTATCGTGCATCACTACACATCTCATGCAGGGGTTTCATGTGCGATCCACATAATTACTTGTTCAGGCCTGTCCCATACCAGGCTTGCGGTTAGCACGTTGTTCATGCCACTAGACGCAGAACACAAGGTTCTAGTCTTTATATGCCAATGACCAGACCATCCACAACCCTGCACCTTCAGTGCCTGCATTCCTTTGCAGTCTAGCACCTCCAGTGCTACAGCCATCCATGCCATTTTTCTGGTCACGGCTAGGGGTTTTATTTCATGAATATAAGTATATAAATACATATAATAGTTCATGGCTCAAAACTTGTTTATTTCACATTTAACAGATAACCAGTCCAGTACTGCCAATTGATAAATCAACCATTCTCAATCATTCACATGCAATATTGCCTATATTCAAGGTTATATTATAGCAACATTTAAAATATAGGTTCAAGATGACCAAGGATATGACTTGCCTTCTGCGTCGTAAAATACAGCAGTCGATGACGGGTCAACAGCAAAATCTTCAAAGTCAGCTTCTGAATCTGCTCGACGACAAACAATCACACAATAATTACTTATAATATTTAAAATGTTTTATGACTTATATGCAGAAATGCACAACAAGAATGATTGAACTAAACTGGTGATAAGTTGAACTGCAACTGAACTGAGTCGAGATTCTAGGGTTTCAAGGAATTTGGGCTAAGGATGGTGATTAGATAATCTTAGGGTTTCAGGATTTCAATAGGGATAACAATTTTGTGACTGGTTTAATCAAAACAGCGAATGTCAATAGATCGACATTCGGATCAAAGCTTGGACATAGCTTTAAGAAAAGCTAGGATGCTTATCTCAAGTTGTGGTAGTAGAAGAAAATGTAGATCAAAACTCTACAAATTCAGTGGACAAAGTGGATTTCAAATTGCACAACCAGAAGTGGGTAAATAAGGTCAATGCCACTGGCTGGCAAGCTCTGGCATAGAGCTGACAATGCCAAAAACTAGGGCTTAGCATAACTTTTGATCTGGAGCTCCAAATGATGCACCACTTTGTCTGGGAGGTAGGCTTGAGTAACAGGAACAATTAAGTCAACAGAATCTAGGGCAAGAAATGGCTGGAAAGCAAGAAATTTGATGATGCACAGAGATGAACTGGCTGCACTGGAGCAGTTCTGGACACAAACTTGGCATGGCTCAAACTTCCAATCTAGGCCGATCTAGGTGTCAGGCTAGAAGACAAAAATACTCAGGAGGCTAAGGCACATCTAAACGACAAGGTTTCGAGGGCTGAAATGGCTGGAACAAGCTTTCCCGGTCATCGGCGCCGGAGAAGAATCACTGGATTTGGGCATTTCCAACACAGGCCGTTTGAACCCGATTCCTTGCTCTAGGAGTGATGGAAGGGTATGAGTAAGCTACTGGCGACGTCAATTTGGCCGGAGGTTCGCCGGTGTGGCTTGGCGACGAGAGCCAGCAACTGATAAATTACAGAATTGGGAATAGCTTAAAATTAGGCTCAATTGATTGTTCTAAGTTCACAGGCATTCTTGATTTAGTTTACTGATCAATTTTTATTACAGAATCGAGAGCTAATTTGGAGTAATTCGAGCTACATTGCCGGAACAGGGCAATCTTCGAATTTCAACCATTTCCGGCGATCACCGGCATTAGGGTCCACCGGAGAGCAATTAGATGCTACAGAACAATCAGGAGGATGAGAGGTACTCACTGCTAGCTTCAATTTGGCGGGAGATGCAGTGAAGTGAGCTGGCACCGTGAGCTTCCTCGACGGCTCGCCGGAGAAGATGACTGAAACAGCGAGAGTTGGAAATTTAGCTGGTTTCTGGTGAAGTATGGAGAAACTGCTGCACACAGTAGGGTTTAAATAGACCAGGCGAAGATGGCGAAGGGGAACAATGAAGTGATTTGCTGCTGTGATGAGATTGTTTGCGTGCTGGAGCAGTAGCGGCGAAGAAACAGCAAAAGCGGTGATGCGACGGCGACAAGCTTTCAACTGATCACAATGTCGCCTCATCGGGACCTGGCAAAGCTTGTAGCAAGCGGTGGCGACAAGTACTGGCACGGCGAGGCTACGTGGCGATGGATTGCTGACAAAGTCGCTGCTGGTCGCGCGCGGGAGCAAGCGCTGGTCGTCGACATAGCAGCGGCCTTGCCACGGTGACGGCTGAGGCGAGGACACGTGCGCAACAGCATGCACGATCAAGTTGCAGGCGAAGCTTCACCGGCGGCGAACGTGCACGGTGCAAGGAAGCAAAACACGGCGATCTTTGGTCGTGCGCACAGCAGTATACGGCCTGGTCGAAAAAGGACTGAACTGCAATTTCAATTCTTTGAGTTTTGGACTGAAATGTAAATCTGGAATTTTGGGAGATTTAAACTGAAATTGATTCTGCTGTTTTGGTAATCTTTCTTCAACAGATGATTTGGCAGAGATTGAAGATAAAATTTGGCACATTTGGATAGCTTTTGATACAACTGAAAATAGGGTAATTTAGGGTAAAACAAGATTTAAGTTTTGTCGATTTCGAATTCTGGCATTTAGGGTTCGATTTTGATATCTGCACAGAAGAGAAACTTGTGGCAAATAGCATTTTGAGAAGATTTGCCGAAGAAATTCTGAATTTGGAGTTAATCTGGAGGTTTTAGCCTTTTTTGGGTTTTCAGATATCAGATAAGGACTAATTTGCGATAACTCTTGGACTGATTTGTGAAAAGAGTCTAGATAGAAGAATCTGGCTGTCAACTTTTTATATTAAGGTATTGACATACCCATGATCATATTCCAGGAATAATCTGGTCTGAACTTGGTCAAGATTTTGATTAAATCTGTAATTCTGAAACTTAGAGTATTTGGGTAATATAAGGTATTTCTGTTTTCGAAAACAGAAGAAGTTGATAATTCTGGGAGTTAGAGATAGAATTGAATCTAGGTTCTAAAGACTTTTAGATTCAGGATAACTAATAGATCACATCTGAACAATCTGATCTTGATTTGAGGTCACAGGATAGATTTTGGAGATTTTAGGGCTTGAGATAGATACTGATCTGGCTATTACTACTGATACATGCATGCATGCTATTGAAGAAAAAGGAAATTTTCACCCCTAACTCAGGGTGTTACAGAAAAGAACCTCAATCATTTCCTTGAATTCCCTATCATGTTATATATACTTGCATTTGTTAAGTGGTGATTTGCTGAGTACCCTGTACTCACCCGTGACTGACTTTCTCCATCAGAAGTTGAAGAGTCAAGCGACTTGGGTTCACATGAGTGTGAGCCTAAGCCTTGTGAAGACTTCTTCAAGTATCATCCGAGCTTCTAGGCGTCGCGTACCCCGGTCGAGCGACTGTGGGCGAAGATTAGCGTTCCGCTCCTTCCGCGTTTTGTTGAAAAACTGAACCATTATTTTGTACCTCGTTGTGTTACTATTGTAAGGCCCTAGTGCCGTCATCTGTGAACCTTGTAATATTTTGTGGATTATTTATGTATTGTGCTGGTTGTTGTGATATTCATTTCTGGTTCGCAACTGACTCCTGGGAAGTTGCGACAGGGGAGTGCTGTTCCGTACCGTGGTGTTCGGTACGGGGCGGGGTTCCCCACACATGTTCCCCGGATATGGGTGCGACGCAAATGTGGGGGCCGGAGGCCGCGCCAACACGCTAAGGAGCTCGTCCATAGAGCGCTGGGCGAGGAGCTGTCCTTCCACGAGAGCTTCGAGCAGGGCGTCCCGGGGAGCCGGGGGAGCCGTCGGGGGGACGCTTGTCCTGGCCGAGGTCCCCGCGGTCACCGGGAACGACCTGGAGGTGGAAGCACCTAAGTTAAGAGCAAAGGAGGGAGGCGGTACGTGGGCCAGGTCGCCTTCGGAAGGGACCGCAGGGACAGCGGTGTCCCAGGCGGACGGCGCCGGGTCTCCGAGACCCGGATAACCGGGAAGGGTGCGAGCCCTTGTTCTTGGGGGAGCCATGGCGTCTTGTCACGAGTCCCCACGGTCGGCGCCAACTGTCGTGGTATTGCGAATACCCCGGCAGGTTTTGAGAGTGATCCTAGCGAAGATGACGCGGCGCGGGTTGACCGGATGACCGGTCCTCCCCCGCCGGACAAGCACAAAGAATGACACACGGGTTTATACAGGTTCGGGTCCCGGTGGGGGCCCTAGTCCTGTCGACGCGCTCTCGACCGGAGTCGGCTGGGGAGGCTCTCTCCTGGGGAGAGGCTTCTGGAGCATGCCTGTGAGTTTAGCTATTACAATAAAAGAGAACCGATCCCTTACAACAGAGGGGTACAAGGGCAAAAAACCTAAACTACCCCAGAAGCCACCGTCGGATTGAAGGGCAGGACCGTCCTTCTCCCGGTCAAATGCCTTGGATGCTTGACAGGTGGTCGCTAGTTCCCGAGGCGCCCCTCGCGTGACCTGCATGTGATAAACAGTTCAAGACTTTACCTTTAGGAGGGCGATGAGGCCCGGGACAGCGCCGGAGGCTACGTCCCCGAGCAAATGGCGGCGCCCGGGACGGCACCGGAGGCAATGTCCCGGGAGCCAAATGGCGGCGCTCAGGGAGGACCCGGAGGCCACGTCCCCGGGCAAATGGCGGCGCCCGGGACGGCACCGGAGGCCATGTCCCGGGAGCCAAAAGGCGGCGCCCGGGGAGGCCCCGGAGGCCACGTGCTCGGGCAAATGGCGTCGCCCGGGACGGCACCGGAGGCCATGTCCCGGGAGCCAAAAGGCGGCGCCCGGGGAGGCCCAGGAGGCCGCGTCCCCGGGCAAATGGCGGCGCCCGGGACGGCACCGGAGGCCACGTCCCGGGAGCCAAAAGGCGGTGCCCGGGGAGGCCGCGTCCTCGGGCAAATGGCGGCGCCCGGGACGGCACCGGAGGCCACGTCCCGGGAGCCAAAAGGCGGCGCCCGGGGAGGCCCCGGAGGCCGTGTCCCGGGGCAAATGGCGGCGCCCGGGAGGGCACCAGAGGCTGCGTCCTGGGAGCCAAAAGGCGGCGCCTGGGGAGGGCCCGGAGGCCACGTCTCGGACAAATGGCGGCGCCCGGGACGGCACCGGAGGCCACGTCCCGGGAGCCAAAAGGCGGCGCCCGGGGAGGCCCCGGAGGCCGCATCCCCGGGCAAATGGCGGCGCCCGGGACGGCACCGGAGGCCACGTCCCGGGAGCCAAAAGGCGGCGCCCGGGGAGGACCCAGAGGCCGCGTCCCCGGGAAAATGGCGGCGCCCGGGAGGGCACCAGAGGCTGCGTCCCGGGAACCAAAAGGCGGCGCCCGGGGAGGGCCCGGAGGCCACGTCCCCGGACAAATGGCGGCGCCCGGGAGGGCACCGGGGGCCGCGTCCCAGGAGCCAAAAGGCGGCGCCCGGGGAGGCCCCGGGGGCCGGATCCTCGGGCCACCGTGACACAACTTACCCGGACTTAGTCCCGCGGAGATTTCCCCCGACAATGGCATAGTTTATTTTGAATCTTGCGACCATAATACCATGCCTTCAGTATGCATGGTCACAGGAGGGGGCTAGGGAAATATAACTATAACATTAAGTCAAGAAAGTATATACTCAACATTTCTTCTATCCTTACATTTTTTTAGTCATTGAAATTTCTTCTAACTACATGTATTTGCAAGGTACAAAATTCTATAAGCAAAATATTTTCATTTCCATTGTTAAATTTACGAAAATTTACAATGAGAAGGGATACATTAGGCAACGTCGAGGTCATGTAACAATTTATCTACTAAGGGCTTGACCTCGGCCCTGGTTGCAATCAACTACTCCTCGCCGTCAAAAATTGCATCTCCCAGCACTGGATTTAGGTCTAAATTCGGACCATGGTGATGCCTAAGCTTGTAGGGGACAGTAGATAGTCTCTCCTCGTACCTCATTGCAAATTTTGGGATGTTGGCGACCGACGAGTCGACTTGAGCCACAACCAAACTTCAAGACTCCCCAAGAGATAAGTTAACCTTTTCAAGTTTGACAATATCAGCTTCAAGAGAGTCTGCAACCACCTTCAGTTTCCTGAAGGTATCCCCCTCAGTGAGACTGTAGCCTCTGATTATAGCATCTAAGGCGTCCTTCTCTCTACGGACAAGCTTCTCGGCCTCTCGAGCAAGCCTTGCAGTCTCTCAAGCCATCTTGCTGGCCACCTTGTAGGGGTCCATGACTTGGTGGAGAGTGTCGAGCTCAAGTCCTTGTGGGATGAACCTCTCCTTGAGGCACTCATTCTCCTCTTGGAGGAAGCTACACAATGCAGTGACGCCAAGGCCTCATCTAGTTCTTTGCTGATCACCTTCCCAGCTTCGTCTCCCTATACGACCATGAGATCATTCTGGGTAGTATACAAGAAAATTCAAAGAGTGAAAATCCTTATCATGGAGACTAATGCTGACGGGGCCACAGAAGGATTTGGGATATTCACTACTCCTTCTATAACTTCCACATCCTCCTCGGCCGCAGTGGAAGCGACACTGGAGGAAGTGGTCCAGTTTGTCCTATACAACTAATCCACAATTGGATAAATCATTCCTAACTCAATAACTCAACCTGGTCAGACAAAAAATAGAAGATTACCACAAGCAATGAGGAGCAGTTTGTGTGGCTGTGGATGAGGCCTAACCCACAATTACAGCTAACACTTGGCGGATCAAAGCCTTTTTCCCTCTATCATAATCATTCTGTGTAGCCAGGAAAGAGACCCCAATCATGCTCTTTGGAGGAAATCCACTGGATGATCCATCATCATCACCAGATCACTTCCTTGAAGCTGTTGGACATTCGAGCAACTATAAAAACCAAAGCATTTGGAAAAACTGCATTCAAGAAGAAGAAACCTACCCAAATCTACCAAAGAGAATTACCTTTTGAGACATCTATGCGACATCGCTCACACTGACCCCCTGTGATTCCAATACCTCAACATTGCCTTCTATGGCCAAACCCTCCTCTTCATCAAGTCGCTCCTGGATCGGGGATGCCATTGAAACAGAGAAGAAGAGGGAAGGTTAAGAAGACAAAGAGTCTAAGACTTAGAGAGTTTGTGAAAGGTTGAGGAATCTAGGACACGAGGATTGCTATTTATAGAATTCCAAAGGCAACGTTTCGAGTTCCTGGCCTAGGGATGCAGTGAAAAGCCCTTGAGATCTTCCCAAATGCTTACCTGGCAACCGCACCCCAAAGTTTCTCCTCGAGTTGTGTTGGAATTCGAAGCGACATAGTGTTGTGTTGGAATTCGAAGCAGTGGAGTACTGTTTTAGAATTCAAAACGACACAGCTACTGTGTTAAACTCTTGCATTTCAAATTCGGGAGCTAGATGACGAGGGTTATTACCCAAGTTAGATAGCCCATGCATTCCCATGGTTGCGCATATCGTTCTACGGTCGCGTACAATGCCCCATAATCGCACATACCTTTCTATGGTCGCAGAAGACCTAGGAAAGAGACAATGGGGATAGTTCAAGGATATTCTAGACATATATAGCCCATCAACGATATTTAATTCCCATAATTTTAACTATAGAGCTCAAATAGTCTCAACACTTATCATCACCAGTTCCATGGTCTCATGTCATACCTGCAAGTACTATGGTCATAGAGACATCTGCCTATGACCCTGCCTTACTACAGAGATGAAACCTGATATCCATACATGGTCGCAGTAGGTGCGCGATCATAGTATTGAAGACTTGTATTAAAATACGAAGATTATGTATTATAAGTCACCATTCACAATAGCCATTCCTTGATACTTATGGTTATTCCCGAAATAATCATAAGTCCCTGACAAGGTAACCATCGGAAGAAGATAAGGATGGTGAAGTAGTTTCTACGACACCAGGTCAAAGAAGCTAAATAGCAACCAACCACGACCTGCAACAACCACCATGTAACCACGACTTGTAGGAACCACCGTGAAGCAATTATAGGCAGTCGTGAGGCACGTCTTTAGTAGAACAACCGCCAATCCCTTCGACAAGTATAAAAAGGCCTTTAGAGGAAGGATTGAGGGGGGCGACGGACTGGAGATAGCGATATAGGAATAGATACTACATTCTCCTTTTAATCCTCTTACTTGTTCATAGTGATAAATACACGGGAGTCGGATTATTACTTAGCTACAAGGGCCCGAACCTGGATAAATTCTCATGTCATTAGATTCATAGATACCTTGAATTTCTTGGTACTTGTTTAGATTGGCTCCATTCATAACCCATCTAAATTATGCATAAGTTCGGCAAAGGACCTCCGGGTTCCAATCGTCGACAACCTCCACCAACTAGGACTCTACCCACTTTAGCATTGCTAATTGTGGGGGTTATAACCAAAGGAAGTTGCCGTGGTCACGATAATCCTCTAGGAAAATCTTCCCAGCTGAAGGTCAGGGATGTCTCCAACCAGCGGGGGTATTGAGGCTCTCTTGGGGGAGCTTCGACATTATTCATCTCTTGGCAAACAGACTTAAAATGATGCTTGGAAAAATAGGAAGAAGAGCCACAAAAAATGACATTAACATGATTGTTTGGTACCTGGTATGGCATGTCCATTCCACCATGCGCTTTAACCAGTTTCGACAATTCTTGAGGTCCTGTCCTAGAACCTCATGCAATGGACACCAATTCATTCTTCCTTGTGGGTTAGTCTGCTCTTTTTTGTGTGGTCACTGTTGCGTCCACTAGAAGTTTTATTATTTTTGAATGGACCTTTGTTACCTTTGTCATGTGGTCACTTATCCATG
The DNA here is from genome assembly GCA_019359835.1 of Pharus latifolius. NCBI lineage: Eukaryota > Viridiplantae > Streptophyta > Magnoliopsida > Poales > Poaceae > Pharus > Pharus latifolius. The sequence continues at coordinate 58,667,416 of CM033324.1, read as the reverse complement.
TTTGCGACCTCTCGGGATTGGTTCGCTCCATCGTTTTTTGACTTCTTGAATTTCTCGTCGTTGATGGCCCAGACTTCTTTTAAAACTATCCTTCCTTTCAAAATCTAGACCAGGTTGTGGTGGTAAATCACCCTTATCCACATCCTATTCCATTCCACTGCCTCAGCAGTGTCGGAATAACGATCAGCCATGTCAAAAAACTCTAACACTGATCTTGGCGGGTGAATACTCAGATCCTCCGTGCATCTTCAGTATCGAACGCTGTGTTTAAAGGTTCTGATTACCAAATTGTCAAAAATGTTGGGGATACTATTTCTTACCCCTACAAATCTTTTCACAAACTGCCAAAGGGTCTCACTTGAGGTCTGGTGTAAACAATGGAGGTCATCTTCCTTGCCAGGTTTCTCGTAGCAGTTTTAGAAATTGCTAAGGATAGCATCACATAGCATTTCCCAATTGTAAATGGATCATTCTGGCTGATTGAACAACCAGGTCTATGTCGGACCTTCAAGGACCATTGGCTAATAATTTGCTAGTACTTTTTTGTTTCCGCCTACCGCCTGGATAGCAGTAACATAGATTTGGAGAAATTCAAATGGATTTTGTGTACCATTGAATCGCTCGATCATGCCTGGCTTGAATTTATCTAGCTAGACTATTGCCCTTAATCCTGGTGAGAAAGCTTTGCAACCAACATATGTAGTACATGATTGTCGATCATCACGACCATCCTCTTGATCACAGGAAAGGCTTGCAGGTGGAACACCACGATGTTGTCCCAAACGTGAGTGTATTGGTTCATAGTCGCAATCGCAAAAATGGCCAATCCTCCAGATCTTGCCTTAACTATGTCGAGTTAGTGTGGATCGAACATGATCGCGTCTTCTCTGGCTATGTCTAGTATTATCCCCCTCCTGAGAATTGGTTACTGAACACAACGAGGCAGTTGGAGTTACATCTGATGCAACTCTATCAAGATTTTCTGCAAGAACTCTTGCAAAAGTTACCCCATCATCATTAGTAAAACCAGCAGGAGGGTTACAGAGTGCTTTGGCAATCACGCGAATGCGCTCCTGTGTGCTCCTTCTAGGAGCCAAAGGAGTTTTTTCCATCATCGCCTCACCAACCAGGGCATACTCCAGATTTGTGACGGGTGCTTGGTCCCTCGTGACCTTGAACTTGTTTTAACTATCTGCTTTACTGTTTAAAGTAAATTCTGTTGTTGTGAGCTTGTGATGTACCTTTCTGAGTGCAGCCCACCTGGGCAGTTGCCACCGGATTCCTCAAATGAGGGTCCCCCATCACGTTGCGAAGTGGGCAGTAGAACTTGGGGCCTTTGATCTTCATTTCACTGCTCGAGTAGCAATCAAGTCTCAAATTATGTCGATTTTGTGGTCAAATGGACTAATCCTGAACCACTTCAGCAAGGACCAGCATATTTGACAACTACCGACCATTGGACGATGTATTTTAATAGTTCACGAAGTTTTTCAAAGTCGGGGGCTGGAGTGGTCTTAATCATGCCCCAAGGTGACCAACTCTAGTATGTCATACAATTACACTTTGTTGCTACCAATAACGTAGTAGAGTATGAAGGTCTTCTAGCCGAGCTTCGAGCAGCCAAATCCCTTGGAGTTCATTGATTAGTGGTGAAGGGAGATTCACAACTAGTCGTAAACCAGGTGAATAAGGAATATAGCTGTTCTGATGAGACAATGGCTCTATACCTAGATGAAGTGAGGAAATTGGAAAAACACTTCAAAAATTTTGAAGTCCAATTTGTTCTACGAAGAAACAATATTCTCGTAGACCAATTATCGAAAATTGGTTCCTCACGTGCATCTGCTCTGGCAGGACTATTCATTGAGCACTTAAAATATCCCTCGATCATAGAGATGCTAGAGGTGATGACTAACGTCACCACCCTGAAGCATGAAGTAGATTGGATCCAACCATTGAGGATCTATCTTGTGCATGGGACCTTGCCCGAGGATGAAACCGAGGCTAATCGGTTAGTTAGAAAAGCACGCATGTATAGACTAGTCGAAGGAACCTTGTACATAAATGGTGCTCAAGGAGTACTTATGCGTTGCATACCTCAAGAAGAAGGACAAACCCTTCTGAGAGAAATTCATGGAGGCATGTGTGGTGTGCATGCATCCTATAGGACACTAGTCGAAAAAGCTTTTAGACAAGGTTATTATTGGCCTTCGGCACTTAATGATGCCATACAATTGGTTAAAACATGCCCGCAGTGTCAATTTCATGCTCGACAGGTTCATCAGCCAGCATATGCATTACAAACTATTCCCTTAACTTGGGTATTTTCCCTATGGGGCATAGATATTGTAAGTCCTATGCCTCAAGCGGTCAATGGATACAGGTTTTTATTCGTAGCCATTGAGACATTTACTAAATGGATTGAGGCAGAACCAGTCCGCAACATTACTACTGCTACAGCAAAGAAGTTCTTTAATAAGAACATAGTAACACGGTTTGGTGTTCCAAGTAATCTTATCACTGATAACAGATCCCAATTTGTTAGTGGTCTTTTTGTAGACTATTGCGACAATATTGGAATTAAAATTTTGTGGTGGTATTGCGAATACCCCGGTAGGTTTTGAGAATGATCCTAGCGAAGATTACGCGGCGCGGGTTGACCGGATGACCGGTCCTCCCCGGCCGGACAAGCACAAAAAATGACACACGGGTTTATACAGGTTTGGGTCCCGGTGGGGGCCCTAGTCCTGTCGACGAGCTCCCGACCGGAGTCGGCTGGGGAGGCGCTCTCCGGGGGAGAGGCTTCCGGAGCACGTCTGTGAGTTTAGCTATTCCAATAAAAGAGAACCGATCCCTTACAACAGAGGGGTACAAGGGCTATTTATAGCCCCAAAAAGAAGCAAAAAACCTAAACTACCCCAGAAGCCACCGTCGGATTGAAGGGCAGGACCGTCCTTCTCCCGGTCAAACGCCTTGGATGCTTGACAGGTGGTCGCTAGTTCCTGAGGCGCTCCTCGCGTGACCTGCACGTGACAAACAATTCGAGACTTTACCTTTACGAGGGCGATGAGGCCCGGGACGGCGCTGGAGGCCACGTCCCGGGGGCCAACAGGCGGCCCCCGGGGAGGCCCCGGAGGCCACGTCCCCGGGCCAATGGCGGCGGCCGGGACGGCGCCGGAGGCCACGTCCCAGGAGCCAAATGGCGGCGCCCGAGAGGGCACCGGAGGCCACGTCCCAGGGGCCAAAAGGCGGCGCCCGGGGAGGGGTCGGAGGCCACGTCCCCGGGCAAATGGCATCGCCCGGGAGGGCACCGGAGGCCACGTCCCAGGAGCCAATGGCGGCGCCCGGGAGGGCACCGGAGGCCACGTCCCAGGGGCCAAAAGGCGGCGCCCGGGGAGGGGCCGGAGGCCACGTCCCCGGGCAAGTGGCGGCGCCCGGGAGGGCACCGGAGGCCACGTCCCGGGAGCCAAATGGCGGCGCCCGGGAGGGCACCGGAGGCCACGTCCTCGGGCAAATGGCGGTGCCCGGGACGGCACCGGAGGCCACGTCCCAGGAGCCAAATGGCGGCGCCCGGGAGGGCACTGGATGCCACGTCCCAGGGGCAAATGGCGGCCCCCGGGACGGCGCCGGAGGCCACGTCCCAGGAGCCAAATGGCGGCGCCCGGGAGGGCACCGGAGGCCACGTCCCGGGGGCTAAAAGGCGGTGCCCGGGGAGGGGCCGGAGGCCACGTCCCCGGGCAAATGGCGGCGCCCGGGACGGCACCGGAGGCCACGTCCAGGGAGCCAAAAGGCGGTGCCCGGGGAGGGGCTGGAGGCCACATCCCCGGGCAAATGGCGGCGCCCGAGGTACTCCCGGAGGCCAGATCCCCGGGCAATTGTGACGCAACTTACCTGGACTTAGTCCCGCGGAGATTTCCCCCGACAGCAGCCCCCCATGCACGCCGGGGACGACACTCGAGTCTCCGGTGGGTATGGTACATGTCACTGGGAAAATCTCCGGGCCAAGTCACCGGAGCTGTGGCGCTTCGGTTTCCGTGCCCCGCCCTTAAGGCCGCGTCGTTTCGCCTTAAATGCGCACGCGGTTCGAACCAGTGCCTCGATTCACGCGCCCGTCCCTTCGTTTGCCGCGCACGGTTTGAACTTCTGCGGTCCAGATTGCTCCGTGGGTGCCACGTGGCGCGCATCTAGACCACGTCCCGCCCCTATAAATAGGGCCTTGGGGGGCCCGGGAGCTCATTCCAAACTTCCAGCCCTAGCAATCTTTGCTCTCCCAGTAGCCCTCTCCCGGTAGCTCTTTCCGGTAGCTCTTGCCCGGTAGCGGACGTCCGGAAATTTTAGCAGTAGCCTCCTGCAAGGTTAGCCACCGAAAAAGAAGACTAACCTCATGGCACCCAAGGGTCGGGCGAAGACCACGGAAGTGCCCCCGGAGGAAATCCCTTCGGATTTCCTCTGGGCGTTGGAGTTCACGGCCGAGGACGCCGAGTCCTTGGTCGAAAGATGCATCGTCGCGGATGGGGACATCCGATTCCCCGTGAAGAAGGACGGAGCCCCCCGCCCCAGGCCCGGAGAGGTCGTGGCCTTCGAGGCCTTCCTGGAGGCGGGGCTCCGGCTCCCGGTGCATCCCATGCTCCGGGAGTTTTTGAAGGAGTACGGGGTGGCACTCAACCACCTCACCCCAAACGTGCTCGTCCGGATGGGCCTCTTCATCTGGCTCTACGAGACAGCGACCGGGCGGGAGCCCAACCTTCGCGCCTTCCGGTACTTCTACGAACCGGCAGCGCGGACCTCCCACCTGGTGAAGGGGGGCCCCAAGTCCCCCTTCGGTTCGGTGATGGTCCAAATGTTGCCGTCCCGGGTGATCGACTACCCGGCGGCGGCCTCCCGGGACCACTGGGGGGACTGGGTCCGGAGGTGGTTTTACCTCCGGGTCCGGGACGAGGCGGTGGTGTACGCCCCGGAGCCCCCCACCTACAGCCGGTCGTCCACGCCGAAGCCTCCGGTGTGGACGGATGAGGAGTTCGAGCTCCTCGGCAAGGTGATCCTCTCCAAGAAGACCCGTTCGATGCGGGACGCGGCCCAGGAGATGGCTCTCCTTCGGATCTCCCCATTCTCGCGCGGGAAGAGGGGAGTCGGCATGGGCCCGGAACAGCGGCCCCCGGTGAAGTCGGTGACGCGACGTAAGCTCCGGGAACCTGCTGCATTGTATTTACGAATTTTTGAAATTTCAACTAACTCTTTACCTCTTGTAGTCCGGCCGTACCCGGCGGCGCGGGAGAAGGCGGAGAACCTCCTGGGGAGGTACTTCACCAATGAGCACGAGCGCGTCGTGCGCGCCGTGGGGGAGGGCCCTCCCAAGAACTTGGTAGCGGCGGCCTACGGGCTAAAGCTGCCAGAGAGGAAGCCTCTCCCCACCCCCGGGTCGCACAAACAGGGGAAGGAGGCGGCCGGGGGCTCGGAGCCCAAGAAGGCCCGGGTTCAAAAGACCCCCGGCCCATCGACGACGCCGGCGGCGACACCGGCGAAGCCCCGGGACGAGACCCCCGGGAGTGAGCGTCCCCCGGCACCGGCCCGGAAGGAAGCAACACCTCCTCCCCCGAAGGCCCCGTCGAGGCCCGGGGGAAGGAGGCGACTGCGAGCGGGGTGGTGTCCGACTCGGCGAACTACGCCCCGTCGCCACTCTTGGTGGAGCCCCTCCTGCCCCTTCCGGCTTCTTTGGAGCCGGAGAGGCTGGAGGTGAGATTCGCGGAGGCCTCGCCTCCGCGGGTTTGGCCGGTAGACGAGGGGGGGAGCCCCTCGGTCTATGAGGTTCCTCCGGAGGAGGAGGCCCCGAGGACCTTTCGGCCCGGGGCAGGGAAAGGCCTGATGGTTCCCCCCCGGGCGGGGGCTCCCGCCGAGAGCTCCTCGGCCACGTCTTCGGGGGGCACTTCCTCATCGACGATGACGCCGGTGATGCCGGCCGCGTTACCGGACCGTGAGGTCCGGGGACCCCCCACTGGCTGCGCTGGCGGCGCTGGGTGGGAGATCCCTTGGTTTCCCGCGAGGGAGGTCGCCCGCTACTCGGAGGGCCTGCATACCCGGAAGGTGCAGGCCTTCGTCACGGAAGGGACGCTCCATGAGCATTTCGAAGGGCTTCAGTCCCTCGGGGCCCAGGTAACCCGAGTCGATAACGTCTTCATTCATCCCCTGTACTTTGAAATTTTTCTAACTCTATATATTTTGTAGGTGGCAGCTGTTACCTGGGGCCTTGAGCAGCGGGTCGCCCGGCTGCTGAAGGAAGCGGAGGGGCGGGCCGCGGCCTCCGTGGGGCAGCGCGAGGAGGCCCTCCAGGAGCGCGATGAGGCCCTCGCCGAATTGACCCACGTCCGGGCCCAGGTCCATATCTCCGAGGCTGTCAACGGCCGCCTCCGGGAGCAGGCCAAGGCGAGGGAGGAGGCGCTCCGGGAGCTCGAGAGCTCGAGCGTCCGGGCGGTGGCGGACGCGGGCCGCTCCGTCCGGTCGGCCCTCGAGAGCCTTGGCGTAAGCCTAGGCTCCGGGAGCAGGGAGGTGCCGCCGGCGACCCTCGCGGAGGCTATGCGTTTTCTCAACGCACAGGTCTCCGCCATCCCGGAGGTTGCCGACGTTCGGGCGCGGGGCCGGGCGGTCCCCGTTGTCGCGGCTGCTGCGGGGCTCGTCGAGTTCCGGGGGGTCGGCGCCCGGGCGATCGGGGGCCGCATCCCCTGAATCTTCCCGGACTCCTTCGAGCCATCATGCCGGGAGATCGAGCAGCTCGCCGGAGGATTCTATGACCGGCTCATCCGGGCGAGATTCCCGGCTCCGGCACCTCCGGCGGGGGACGTCCCAGCCCCGGCCTTGGAAGAAGCCCCACGGGGGGAGGACGCCAACGAACATGTATGAGCCTCCCCTCGGGCCTTAGCTAGGGCCCTTTTTTGTTTTGTTAGGACTTTTGATTCCGGTAGCTTCTTAGAAGAAGCCCCGGACACTTGTACAGAAACATTTTGAATGCAATGAAGTTAGAATTTTTTCTAAGTCTTTGAATTGAATTTACTGTTACCAGGGTTCCCGGGAGGTTACTCCCGAGCGAAGGTCCGGGAGGGGCTCCCCGGGGGACGCCCAAGCGGCTTTGATATTGCTAAGCCTTGTCTCCGGGAATTGCGGCGGGGATAGTGTCCGGGAGCCGATCCGGTTGAGGTGGCGCCCGGAGTGGCACTTGGACAACTTTGATAATCATCGTGCCGAATTGTCCCCTCCACGACCGGGGTTCCGGTTGATACCTCCCCTCCGGATACTTCCATCGGCGGGATACGAGTTCTGGCCTGAAGATGTGCTCCGGGACGCTCGGCGCCGCGTACGGGCATTGTACCGGGACTTGACCCGGGAGCTAGCGGAGAGCCTCCGGGAGTATTAGGCGTAAGAGCCTTAGAGCGTAGAGAATCCCCTGGGTTAGAACCCGGGTTGTATCGTTTCCGATGCCCACCGGAGGGGGAAGATGTCCTCCGGGTTTGATAATCAATAAAGCTGTGTTGTTGTTTCTTCTTTCGTTGTCTCTATTTTCTTCTTCTTGGATGGTCCGGACGACTCATCTTAACAAGGATGAGCTAAGTTTCCTCGTGGGCGGTGCGGTCGACACCCGGGGGTTCCTTATCCCCCCCGCCCACAGCGGGCCGGAGAATAGCTCCGCGCGCTGTGGGGGTAACAAGGCCCCCGGGATGGAAGTCACCTGTAGCATAGGAAATTTTCTAAGTTAGAAAATTTTAAAACGAGGTTTTCAAGGAGAAGACCTTTCGGGAGACAATCGTCCGGTCGCCGTGAGAACGGGGAGCCGGGAATAAGGCCTCATATGGAAGAAACGTCCAAGAAAACCCGATGAGATTTCTGGAGGCGAGCTCCCTAGGAGACAATCGTCTGGTCGCCGTGAGAACGGGGAGCCGGGAATAGGGTCTTCGGGGAGGAAAATGCCCGAGAAATCCGTGACTTCTCCGAGAGACAATCGTCCGGTCGCCATGAGAACGGGGAGCCGGGAATAACGTCGACTCCTGCAGGAGGAAGATAGATCCAATCAGGCCGCAAGGGGCCGATCTTCCAGTCGCCGTGAAAACGGGGAGCCGGGAATAACGTCAACTCCCGTAGGAGGAAGATAGATTCATGAAGGCCATTAGACATCCCACTGGGGAGAGCGTCTACTCCCGGAGGAGGAAGTGCCCGAAGACGGGTCTTCAGTGTTTGGGCAGGGGACTAGTCTCCCAAAGTGACTCGTTACCGCGGCCACTGTGACCGGGTTGCCGCTTACACCCTCAGTCCACGAGGGCTGATCGTAAGCCGCCCTACGGGAGTGGGACTCCCGTTGTAGGGACTTGTTGGGCTTGGCCCACTTCCTCGCGGGGAGGGCATCCTCATGAGGAGGGCATACTCGCGGGGAGGGCATCCTCGCAGAGGGCTTCCTCGCGGGGAGGGCATCGCCACTAGGGGCGGTAATGAAAAAGACCTGCAGTGAGACAGTTTGAAAAGCAAGTCCTATGTATTGCTAATAAAATGAAGTACAGGGCCTCCCCCTGCGAAGTGTCGAAAGGGGAGGAAAATACAGTGTCCCTCCACCCCCTCCGGCGTGAACGCTCCGGGGGAGGGGACAGGCCCGTAAGGCTAAACATAGAACTTGCGAAGTAAAGGCAAGTTCCACGTGTGCTTCAGCTCCTACTCTTGAAGGTTGGAGAGCTTGTAGGCCCCCGAGCCCAGTACTGCGGAGATCCTATAGGGGCCCTCCCACTTGGGGGAGAGCTTACCCTGGGCCTGGGGGTCCGTCACACGCTTGAGGACAAGGTCCCCAAGGCGGAAAGCCCTCTCGTGCACGCGCTGATTGTACGCGCGCGCCATTTCTTGCTCGTAGATGGCATGGCGGAGGAGCGCTCGGTCGCGTTCCTCCTCCACGAGGTCGATCTCCAGACGCTGGTTGGCCTCGTTGGCCTAGTACGCTGCGGGCGTGGCTCCCTCCAGGAGCTGGACCCGCCGTGGCCGGAAGGCGATCTCCGGGGGGAGGACTGCCTCCGCCCTGTAGACCAGAGAGAAGGGAGTACGCCCCGTCGCCCGGGACGGGGTCGTGCGCATGGAGCAGAGGATGCTAGGGAGCTCCTCTGCCCATGCACCCCGCTTAGAAGCGGTTTGCTCGAGTCTCCGGCGCAACCCCTGTAGGATCACGGCGTTGACCCTCTCAACAGCCCCATTGCTCCGGGGATGGGCCACTGAGGCGAATTGGGCGACAAGCCCCAGGCCTTCGCAGAATTCCCGGAAATAAGTCGAGTCGAATTGGGTCCCGTTGTCCACAGTGATTTCCCGGGGGACGCCAAAACGACATAGGACGTTTTTCCAGAAAAACCGCTGAACGGACCGGGACGTGATGCTGGCCAAAGGCTCCGCCTCAACCCACTTTGTAAAATAGTCGACTGCGACTACCACATACTTGTATCCCCCGGGTGCTGGGGGGAAGGTCCCTAAGAGGTCCATCCCCCAGCGCACAAAGGGCCAAGTGATGGGGATCGTCTGCAGCGCTATAGGGGGGAGGTTTGAGCCCTTGGCCATCTTTTGGCATGCCTCGCACGCGGAGACAAGGTCTCACGCGTCGCGCATGACAGTGGGCCAGTAGAAGCCCTGCCGGAGGGCCTTGGCCGGGATGGCACGCGGGGCTAGGTGAGAACCACAGCTCCCCGCGTAGATGTCTTCCAAAAGTTGAAGCCCCTCCGGCCGGGGGAGGCAGCGCAGGAGGGCAGAAGCCCCCCGCTTGTAGAGCTTCCCCTCCAGCAGGAGATATGCCTGGGCTTTAGCCCAGAGACGTTTAGCCTCGGTCTCACTAGGAGGGTCCCCCTCCCCCCTTGATGAAGGAGATGAGGGGGTCCATCCAAGACAGAGTCCGGATGATCTCGGCGACCTCCGAGACATGAGGCTCGTCGCCCGTGTCCGGGGAGGCCACCGAGGGCTTCGTGATGATCTCCAGGAAAGCCCCCTTGGGGAGCGATTCCCAGGCGCTTGCCGCCCGGGCCAAGGCGTCGGCCCCGTCATTGTCCCTCCGTGGGATATGCTGGGCCTCGAGGCCGTCGAAATGCCTCTCCATCTTTTGCACTTCCTGCTAATAAAGACATAAGTTTGCGTCATGGCACAGGTAAGACTTGTCCATTTGGCAAACTACGAGCTGAGAATCTCCCTTGACTAGGAGGCGCCTGATCCCCAGGGAGCGCGCGAGGCGCATCCCGAGGAGCAAAGCCTCGTATCCGGCGACGTTGTTGGTTGCGGGGAACTCGAGTCGTGCGGCGTACTCGAGTTCCTTCCCCTCGGGGCTCCGGAGGACTACTCCCGCACCAGCCCCGGCGAGACACAGCGACCCATCGAACATGAGAGTCCAATGATCACTGCGTCGGGGCGGCACAGGGAGATCTTCGTCCCCGGACCCTGAGGCAGGAGTCCACTCTGCGACGAAGTCGACGAGGACCTGCGACTTGATGGCGGAGCGGCCGGTAAGGGAAAGGGAGAAGGGGGCGAGCTCGGCCTCCCACTTCCCGATCCGGCCGGTGGCTTCCTTGTTCTGCAGTACCTCCCCGAGGGGGAGGGACGACGGGACGGTGATGGGGTGCCCCAGGAAGTAATGCTGAAGCTTCCGGGACGCCATGAGCAGGGTGTAGTAGATTTTCTCCATCTCCGTGTACCGAGTTTTGGCCCCTTGGAGGGCCTCACTCACATAGTACATGGGACGTTGCTGCCCCCCTTGCTCCTTCACCAAGACCGCGCTGACGGCAACAGGGGTCGCGGCGAAGTAGAGGAGCAAGGGCTCTTCCGGAGACGGACTCACGAGCATTGGGGGGCTCGTGAGGTACTTCTTGAGGTCGTCAAACGCCTCCTGGGCCTCGGGGGTCCAGCGGAACCCCTCGAGCCCTCGGAGGATCTTGAAGAACTGGAGGCCCCGCTCCCCCGACCGGGAGACAAAGCGGTTGAGTGCGGCTAGGCGGCCGAAGAGCCACTGGACATCATTGACGGAGCGCGGCGGGGGCATATCTAGGAACGCACGGATCTTCTCGGGGTTTGCCTCAATGCCCCGCTGGGACACGAGGAAACCTAGGAGCTTCCCCCCGCGCACCCCGAAGGCGCACTTCTCCGGGTTGAGTTTGAGCCCGAACGCGCGGAGGTTGCGGAAGGTTTCAGCCAGGTCGTCGACGTGAGAGGCTGCGCGGGGACTCTTGATGACCGCGTCGTCTACTTGGACTTCGACATTGCGGCCGACTTGGTTTCTGAAAACCAGAGTCTTGAGGCGCTGGAAGGTTGCCCCCGCGTTCTTGAGCCCGAAGGGCATATGGGCGTAGCAGAAGGTTCCGAGGGGAGTAATAAAACTCGTCTTTTCCTCGTCCCCCTCCGCCATCCGGACTTGATGGTAGCCCGAGTAGGCGTCTAGGAAGCTCATGAGCTCACACCCCGCAGTGGAGTCGACGAGCTGATCAATCCGCGGGGGCGGGAAGTTGTCTTTGGGGCAGGCGCGGTTAAGGTCGGTGAAGTCCACGCACATCCGCCATCTGCCGGTCGACTTCTTGATGAGGACGGGGTTCGCCAGCCACTCAGGGTGTAGGACCTCCCAAATGAACCCCGCCTCTCGGAGCCGGGTGATCTCCGCCTTGATTGCCTCTTGGCGCTCGAGGGAGAGTTTCCGCAGTTTCTGTTTGACCGGGGGGTGACCGGGGGCCACTGCGAGCTTGTGCTGAATGACCTCCCGGGCGACGCCCTGCATGTCCGAAGGCTTCCATGCAAAAACATCAGAGTTTTCGCGCAGAAATGCCGCAAGTTGCGCTGCGTGCTCCTCGGGGAGCTCCGCCCCGATCCGGACGGTTTTGTCTTCATTGCCCGGGGACAGTAGGACCTTACGGAGGCCCCCTTCCGGACGCGGCTTGAGGAGGGGCCTCCCGGGCGATGGCGCAGCGGTGTCTAGTTCCGGGGAAGAAGCCTCCCCCCTGGGCGTCTTTATGAGGTTGACGCTTCCGATTGTGGCCGCAGCGCGCTCGTATAGAGCACGGGCCATGTCTTGGTCTCCCCGGACGTTGATCACACCATGCGGCCCGGGGATCTCCATGCAGAGATAGTTTTGATGGGTGGCAGCCCCCAGCCGGTTGATTGTGGTCCTCCCCATTATCGCATTGTAAGAGGAGGGGAGGTCCACTACGTCGAAGCGGACCAGCCCGGTCCGGTAGTTCTCCAGGGTGCCGAAGGTCATTGGAAGATCTACTTTGCCCATGGGGTGGATCGCCTTCCCCGGGACAAAACCTTGCAGGGGCCCGGCAGCGGGCTGCAGGAGCTTCTCATCCACCTGCATTTCTTTGAAGGCCTTCAGGAATAGGACATCGGCGGAGCTCCCGCCGTCCACCAGGATACGGGTCAGATGGCAGTTGTAGATGGTCGCGGAGACAATGAGCGCGTCGTCGTGGGGGAAGCGAACCCCCCGCGTGTCTTCTGCCGTGAAGGTGAGAGGGACGTCCGACCACTTTGGTGGCGGGGACGTGTGTAGCACCCCCACAACCTTGACCTCGCGCGCGTACTCCTTACGCTGGCGCTTAGAGTCCCGCCCGGAGGCAGATCCTCCCACGATGACGTTGATGTGCCGCTGCGAAGTTTGAAAGGGGAGAGCTTCTGAAGGCTCCCCCTCCTGCGTCTGCTGACCCCCCGCGGGAGCGGGAAGGGCCGGAATAGCTGGCCAAGGGGGCAAGGAGGCCGGAGTCCCCCCCCCCCCCCGCCTGCGCTGGTCGAGGAAGTCCGCGAAGTGCTGCAGCAGCTGGCTACAATCTCAGGTAGCGTGGGTACTGGACCTGTGGAAGCTGCACCACGGTCCTTCCCGCCTTCTCCCCGTGGGGCCTTCCCGGCCGCGCGAAGACTGTCCTCCCCCATGGCCCTTTGGTTTGGGGAAGGGGCGGTTGGCCCTCGGGGGGTCGCGCGAGCCGCCTCCGCCGTCGAGGACAAAGGTGTCCCGAGGCCGTGGCTCGCTACGCCCCCCCTGGCTGGGGCGTTTGGGGGGATCCCTGGCCCCCCGGTCGACGGGGGCGGGAGCCCCCTGGGTCTTCCTCCAGATGTCGTCTTCCCCCGCCCGAGTGTACTTTTCGAGCACGTTGAAGAGCTCGTCGGCGGAAGAGGGGCAGCTCTGGGAAAGCCTTCGGTGGAGCTCCCCAGGGAGGATGCCGCTTTTGCAGGCTTCGATGACCGTAGAGTCGGGGACATGGGCCACTTTGCTTTTCACCTGAGCAAAGCGCTTGAAGAATCTTCTGATGGTTTCCCCAGTCCTCTGCCGGACAGTGTACAACTGCGAGGAGTCCAGGGGACGCACGTAGTTCCCTTGGAAGTTGGCACAGAACTCCTGCTTGAGCTGCGAGAAAGACTTGATGGAACCCGCCTTCAGGTTGTAGAACCAGGAGCGGGCAATGCCGGAGAGGTAGAGGGGGAAGACGTTGCACTGTACCGTCTCGTCCCCCCCGGCCGCGGAGATGGCTGTGGAGTAGACCTGCACAAACTCGTAAGGGTCTGCCTCACTGTTATAGTGCTCGATGTGCGGAGGGCGGTAGGGCCGCGGCCACCTGATGCTGCGAAGTCTTCGGCACAGGGGCTGGTTGGCCCCCTGCACTTCCCGAGGAGAGCCCCGGTCGCTGTCTTCTTTCTCGGGACCTTCCTTGTCTGAGTCTGGAAGCGGTCCGAGAGGTCCGCCAGAATGGCGGTGGCGACGCTTTTCCTCCGTACCGGGACTGAGTTCCCGGACGTCCGGGCTCTCCGTCGGAGAGGTTGGCTCTTCGGCGGGTCTCTTCCCCCGGCCGGTGCGAGAGCGAGGCTCCCCGCGTCCGCGGCTGGGGGGAAGTTCTTCCCCGCGCTCTAGTGAACGCATTCGCTCGACCTCCCCCCGGGCGAAACGGACCTGTCCCGCCGAGGGAGGGAGCTCAAGCACTGTAGCTGCTGGCCCGGAGGCTTCCGGAGCCGGTTGGGGGGAGTCCCCCTGCGACGACCCCCGGGACCAGAAAGGGGGAAGCCCCTGTATTATCCGGAACCGGGGGGGGCGCCCACGGCGACGCCTGGAATCGAAGTGGAGGGGGCCCCAGTGGCCACGACCGGAACCGGGAAGGGGGGAGCCCCTGCAACACCCGGAACCGGCGAGGGGGGAGCACCCGCGGCGACGTCCGGAACCGGGGAGCCCTTGCGGGAGGAAGTTCGCTGAGGCACGGGAGCTGCTCTATCAACCGCCCCCGGTGCGGTAAACGCGACGCGGGGGGCGGGACTGGCTCCCGGCGTAGGGAAAACCCCCGGCATGAAGTGGGCTCCCGGCCCCGGGAATAGGCCAGGGACAGGGTACCCCACTGGTGCCACGAAGGGCCCCGGCATGAAGTAACCTCCCGGCACCGGGACGAGCCCGGGTGCCGGGAAAGGTCCGAACGTATATCCCGCAGGGGGAGGGAACCCCCCGGAGGCCGGAGGGGCCGCCAAGTAACCCATAAACGGGGGCATGTTCCCCGGATACGAGTGTGACGCAAATGTGGGGGCCGGAGGCCACGCCAACACGCTAAGGAGTTCGTCCATAGAGCGCTGAGCGCGGAGCTGGCCTTCCACGAGAGCTTCGAGCAAGGCGTCCCGGGGAGCCGGGGGAGCCATCGGGGGGAGACTGGTCCCGGCCGAGGTCCCCGCGGTCACCGGGAGCGACCTGGAGGTGGAAGCACCTAAGTTAAGAGGAAAAGAGGGAGGCGGTACCTGGGCCAGGTCGCCTCCGGAAGGGACCGCCGGGACAGCAGTGTCCCGGGCGGACGGCGCCGGGTCTCTGAGACCGGGTCACCGGGAAGGGTGCCAGCCCCTGTTCTTGGGGGAGCCATGGCGTCTTGTCACGAGTCCCCACGGTCGGCGCCAACTGTCGTGGTATTGCGAATACCCCGGCAGGTTTTGAGAATGATCCTAGCGAAGATTACGCGGCGCGGGTTGACCGGTCCTCCCCCGCCGGACAAGCACAAAAAATGACACACGGGTTTATACAGGTTCGGGTCCCGGTGGGGGCCCTAGTCCTGTCGACGAGCTCCCGACCGGAGTCGGCTGGGGAGGCTCTCTCCGGGGGAGAGGCTTCCGGAGCACGTCTGTGAGTTTAGCTATTCCAATAAAACAGAACCGATCCCTTACAACAGAGGGGTACAAGGGCTATTTATAGCCCCAAAAAGAAGCAAAAAACCAAAACTACCCCGGAAGCCACCGTCGAATTGAAGGGTAGGACCGTCCTTCTCCCGGTCAAACGCCTTGGATGCTTGACAGGTGGTCGCTAGTTCCCGAGGCGCTCCTCGCGTGACCTGCACGTGACAAACAATTCGAGACTTTACCTTTAGGAGGGCGATGAGGCCTGGGACGGCGCCGGAGGCCACGTCTCGGGGGCCAAAAGGCGGCGCCCGGGGAGGCCCAGGAGGCCACGTCCCCGGGCCAATGGCGGCGGCCGGGACGGCGCCGAAGGCCACGTCCGGGGAGCCAAATGGCGGCGCCCGGGAGGGCACCGGAGGCCACGTCCCCGGGCAAATGGCGGCGCCCGGGACGGCACCGGAGGCCACGTCCCGGGAGCCAAATGGTGGCGCCCGGGAGGGCACCGGAGGCCACGTCCCGGGGGCCAAAAGGCGGCGCCCGGGGAGGGGCTGGAGGCCACCTCCCTGGGCAAATGGCGGCGCCTAGGACGGCACCGGAGGCCACGTCCCGGGAGCCAAATGGCGGCGCCCGGGAGGGCACCGGAGGCCACGTCCCGGGGGCCAAAAGGCGGCGCCCGGGGAGGGGCCGGAGGCCACGTCCCCAGGCAAATGGCGGCGCCCGGGACGGCACCGGAGGCCACGTCCCGGGAGCCAAAAGGCGGCGCCCGGGGAGGGGCCGGAGGCCACGTCCCCGGGCAAATGGCGGCGCCCGGGACGGCCCCGGAGGCCACGTCCCGGGAGCCAAATGGTGGCGCCCGAGGAGGGGCCAGAGGCCACGTCCCCGGGCAAATGGCGGCGCCCGGGACGGCACCGGAGGCCACGTCCCAGGAGCCAACTTGCGGCGCCCGGGGAGGGGCCGGAGGCCACGTCCCCGGGCAAATGGCGGTGCCCGAGGTACTCCCGGAGGCCAGATCCCCGGGCAATCGTGACGCAACTTACATGGACTTAGTCCCGCGGAGATTTCCCCCGACAAATTTGTTTTGCATCCTTTGCTCATCCACAAAGCAATGGTGCAGTAGAATGTGCCAATGGGCAGATTATACAAGGGGTCAAGAAATGTGTTTTTGACCGCATTAAATTGCACTCGAGGGCTTGGGTAGAAGAACTCTACTCTGTTATATGGGTACTTCGCACTACATCGAGTAGTGCTACAGGTGAAATGCCTTTCCAACTGGTTTGTGGTGCAGAAGCCGTGCTACCAATTGGAATTCAAATTGGCTCTATTCATGTGCATAATTTAAATATCATAAATCAAAATAAAACACGTGACGATGAAATCACTCTTCTTGAAGAAAAACGTGATCAAGCGTTGATTTGGTCTGCGGCATATTTACAAGTTTTGTGTAAATATCACACTAAGAGGTTGTGAACACGTAGTCTACACGTATGAGACTTAGTTTTGAGAAAAATTCAAAACCAGTCTGGTCGAAACAAATTCTCCCCTCAATGGGAAGGCCCCTACATTGCGGTCTCAATACTACAACCTGGATCAGCTCACTTATCTATGGAAAATGGAAGAATTTTATCTAATGCCAGGAACATAGACCAGTTGTGAAAATTTTATGTGTAAGTTTTTCCATTTCCATTGTAAGTTTTTACAATGAATAAAGTACTTTTTTCACTATATGTTATGGTTACATTCTCATTTTTTCATCCCTATTCTTTTTTTGGGCTACGCCCAGGGGCTGATCGTAATAAGCACTTTATTACGATGTTTAAGTCGATTCACTGGCCGATCTCATGGTCGCATCTAGTTAAGAGATCTCTTTATAAGCCGTTTATTAACACATAAGGGACTTATTAGCATGTTTCAGATCACTTTAGTGGCTTTCAGTTAGTAAAAAGCTAATGCATTTATATTAAGATGATTATCCTTGTGATCTTATGATCGCATATAGCTAAGGCACTTCTTTTTAAGTCATTTTTTAACACATAAGAGACTTATTTATATGTTTCAGATCATTCAAGCTGTAGTTCATCTTAAATCCTGTGACCATTATACCATGCCTTCAGTATAAATGGCCACAGGAGGGGGCTAGGGAAATATAACTATAGCATTAAGTTAGAAAACTAAGTACTTAACATATTTTCAATCATTAAATTTTTTGCTAACCATATATATTTGCAAGGTACGAAAACATCAAAAAACCAGGTATATGTTTTCATTATATCAATAATTTCATTGTTGCAAGATACAATGACAAATATTACATTAAGAAAGACCAAGTTTCGGAGCAGATTTTTGATTAAGGGACTCACTTCATCCATAATGGCGCTCAGCTGATCTTCACTTTCAAAAGTAGCATCTTCACCCATAGGATTCAGATTCAAATTTGGACCATGGTGATGCCTTAGTTTGCAGAGGATAGCAGAAGCTACGGCTCCAACATTGGACTTCAATGCTTCTTTGTACCTCCTCGCAATTTCAGGAATGTTTGCGACCAGTGAGTCAGCTTAAGCGGCAACCAATTTGCAGGAGTCACTAAGG
This sequence comes from Pharus latifolius, assembly GCA_019359835.1. NCBI lineage: Eukaryota > Viridiplantae > Streptophyta > Magnoliopsida > Poales > Poaceae > Pharus > Pharus latifolius. The sequence continues at coordinate 58,649,722 of CM033324.1, read as the reverse complement.
CTTAAGTTATCCTTTTTAGGATTGATAATATCAGCCTTTAGCAAGTCTACAGCCATCCTTAGTTTCTTGAAAGTATCCAGCTCGATACTACTATAGCTCTTAATAGTAGCTTCTAAAGCATTCCTATAATTACGAGAAAGCTTAGCAGTATCCTTGGCCTTCTCACTGGCTACCTTATGACGCTCGACAATAGTGTAGAGCATATCAAGATCAACTCCTCTTTGGATGAAAATCTGCTTGAAGTGATCTTTCCCTCAGCCATTTTCTTGGTCTGCTCTTCATGAACTGAAAAGAAGAAGAAATGAGTTCAATTGAATTCATAAAATTTACAAAAGTAATGTAAACTTTTGCCAAGAGTAAACCTTACTCATCATCTTGTCTTGTTTCTTTTCACAAAGCACCAGAAGATGTTTAGATTTTTCTTGAAGTGAGCTGCATAATTCTGATGCTTGCTCGAAGGTCACAACTTTTTCGTTAGCCTCTTTTAATCCGGCCTCAAGTGCTAGAATTTTGGCAAGCCTTTCTTCATTCATCTTCTGGGCTTCAACCATCTCATTTTGTAGAGTAATTTTTTCCTGCGAAAATGAATATTATTACAGTCTTAAAAAAGACTAAGATTAAAAGCAAGATACTTACTGCTTTAACTAGCTGTTTTCGGTCTGCGCGACCTTCAATTGCTCTACTAGCAAACCAGATGAGGTCGCAACACGAGCCGTGTCGTGCATAAAACAATAAATACTAGGAATAACATTCCTAAGGAAATAAAACAAAACTCTAAGGTGAATATTTTTACATACCTCTAGGAATTCGTTGAGAAATTTCTCAGAAAAGTATGCAGATCCAGTTGCTTGGCTAGAAGAAGCCAAGCTGTAAGACGCCTACTGGAGATCTTGAGCAGAGCACTGGATCTGGGTAGTTTGAACTGCCATTTCTTCTGTCCTCTCCTCTTCTTTTTCCTCCAAAGTGGAGGGAGGCACAGATTCCTCGACCAGGGGGTGAGTAGAAATATCTGCATGTTCATCCATCCCCATGGTTGAAGCCTCAAGTGCGACATCAATCTTTCTATCATTGATAGGTTCATTTGATTGGATATCTTTAACCACCTCTTCAATGATGGTCTCAGGTTCTTCTTCAGTGGCTTGTTAAGCAGCAACTTCAACAGTCGTAGCAATTTCATCAACAGCCACCGTCCTTTTCACTGCTTCATCTGTAGCCTCTATTATTTTTTGCTTCGGTTGATGGTGTAGGCAATGCAGCAGACGAAGGAGCCTTGTACTTATAGACATTTTAAATTATTCCTAACTAAATATTATGACTTGGTAAGAGCGGAGGTAAATATTTACCTGATACTGAGTCCCATAAAATTGCAGGAACTCGAGGCCACACCCTTGGGAGATAAGAGCGTGGATAATGCCTCTAGTTCAAAATCATCAAAGGAAGTTCTTGTCGTCTTCCTCAATAGAAACAAGGAGGCATCCTCCTCCTCTTCCACATCGCTTCCCTCTCCCTGCATGACCTTGAGTTGATTCATAATCATACAAGGTAAAGTTCGAAAAGCAAAAGACATTACCGCGACAACTCTCTTGGTCGCGATGTGGGAGCCATCTGTAGATGCAGCCGCGACCTACTTTTATTGGCCCGCTATTGCCCTGGTCGCAACAATTTATGTGGCCGTAGCTGATGATGTCGCCACAGGGACCCTCATCGTGGTATTTGTCACAGCCACCGCTGCTAAGGTCGCGGGAGGGGAGATGGGGTTTATTTGTAAAGCTCTCGCCTTGGCCAAAGTCTTGGTCACAGAGGGAGCTTTCTTCGGCTTCTTTGATGAAGAACCACTAGAAGATTCAACATTGTCTCCTGTAAGCCTCTTTTGGGCTATTGGATGTGTGAACAACTACACAAACCCAAAATGAATTCCTATGGTAAATTATCCTTTGAAATCAAGTAAACACAGGCTTTTTGAAAGAATGATACCTTTCGACGTGCCTTCCCAAACTCGTCGATGTTGCCGACTTAGCTTTGCAGTCTCGGTGCATTGATGTCACCCTCCTCGACCGAATTATAGGATTTCTAAGGAAAACTTGTCCTTATTTCAACATCAGAAATGAACAAGACTGTAAAAAGTAATAACAATTAAGATAAGACAACAAAAACTCAGTTCCAAAGGAAAAACAGATTGAGAAAATTTTTTACCAATCTGACTAATCCTAGGGTTGGGACAATTACCCCGGTGGTAGACCCTGGTAGCATCTTCCATCACCCTAACCTCCCAAGCAGGGTGATCCCTCTTCCTTAGAGGGTTGATCCGATTCTTTACAAAATCTTGCATCACGTTGTGAGTGGTCAAGCCTTTATTCATCAGGTATTTGATTACCTGGGCTTGCCTCTTCTGCTCATCATCAAGGGGAGGAGCAACATCCTTTTCCCCACTCTTCTCTGGTCGTCGATCTGCAAACCAGAGATGGCTCTCCTTAGGAGCCGAACAATAAAACCACCGCCGATACCACTTGTGAACAGAATCACGAAGTGGAAAGTGCAGGAAGTCCTTTTTCTCTTACTGCCTGAAATAAACACACCCTGGAGCAGTGGTGCCCTTCAATCTCACCAAGAAATAGTACTAGTGAAAGAGAGCTACACTGGGCAAAACCACAATGTACGCCTCACAGTGGTGTTGGAAGACTACAAGGATCAAAACAGAATTGGCATTCAAATTCACCAATCCCAAGTCATAGTGAGCGATGATTTCCCAAAAAAAGTCACTTTCTGGTAGACGAAATCCACAGCGCAGGAAATCCTTGAATATCACCAACTTGCCCTCTTGTACCACAAGGCTCTCTTCATTCTCCCCAGTAGGGCACCATGGGGTCAGTGACCTGGAGGGGAGATAACCTTCCATCTCCAAAGCCAACAAATTTCCCCTATTCGGTGGCTAGAATGCATCCAGCAAGCCATTGATTGTAATTTTGGGAGAAGAAGAAGAAGGCTAAGAACTCGAAAGAACCTATAGAAAATAAGAGGCTCTGAGAAAACTTAGAAAATTTTGAATGGCTTTGTACCAAAGAAAACTCAAAACGTAAAGTTTTAAGGCAGTTTTCCTTGGGTTCCCAACTATTGTATTCACACCAGATGATTTCCTTTCGACAAAAGGTTTTTACATTTAATGCCTATCACAACAATCTGACACACACAACCCTAGATTTTCTTCGGTTCTGCAAGAATTCAAAATGCAAAGACGCCTTTTCAGTACATGAAATGCCTTTTTGAGGAAAAGAAAAATTTTCATTTCAAATTCGGGAGCTAGCTGACGAGGATTCTTACTCGAGTTAAATTGCCCAAGTCTTTCCAAGGTTGCGCGCATCATTCAATGGTTGCGCATATCGTTCCATGGTCGCGTATGCCGCTCCATGGTTGCACATACCTTTCCATGGTCATAGAAGACCAAGGAAAGAGATAATAAGATAATCCAAGGATATTTTGGACATAACCCATCAAGGATATTTCACTCCCATAATTTTAATAACTGTGGAACTCTATAGTCTTGAAACTTATTGTCATAGAGTCCATGTTCTCATATTATACCTACAAGTATTATGGTCGTAGAGATACTTGCCCACGATCATACCATGTCACAGAGACAATCAAATACCAACACATGCTTGTAGTCAGTACGCGACCATAGTGTTGAAAACTTATACTATGATCTAGGGATCATATAGTTAAGTCACCATTCACAATAACCGTTCCTTGATCCTTTTGATTATTCATGAAATAAATCGTAGGACCCTAACAAGATAACCGTCAAAGAAGATAAAGATGGATGAGTAGTTTCTATAACCGCATATTATAGAAACTGACAAACAACAACCAACCATAACTTACAGCAATTGCTATGCAGTAGTTGTAGACGATCATCAGGTGCCATTTCAATGAAGCAACTGACATCTCTTCGACAAGTATAAAAAGACCTTTAGAGGAAGGATTCAAATAAACAAGGCAATAGAGAACTAGATAATACATTCTCTTTGTAATCCTTTAATTTCATAGTGAAAAACCAACAGGAGTAGGGTTATTGCTCAAACTCTGATGGCCCAAACCTATATAAATTTTTGTGTCATTAGATCCATACTTATAGTGATTTCTCTGGTGATTGTCTGGATTGTCTCCCTACTAAACAAACTAAATTCGTGTAAGTTCGACTAGGAACCCTAGTCACTAGTACATAAATGTAGTCTACTAATCCCTATCTTCTATCGGTTCTTAGCGAAACAGCAGAAAACCGATAGAAAATGTGCCTCGCGGTCATAAAAGCCCGACGGATGTATTTTCCCTATCGGTTTATAAGAAACTTACCGATAGAATAAATAGTATAATTTACTCTAGCTGTGATGAACATATTTGCTGTTAGAAGAGATGCATAAGTACTGACGGAAGAATGTTGTGCACTGATAGGACTGGTCGACTTCAACAACTAGACTTATTCTATCGCTACTGTATGAATATACCGACAGAGTATATTAAAAATTCCTATCGGCAATATGTAGTGCGCCGATAGAATAGTTGGCCTTCTACAAATATTTTTATTCTATCGGTAATGGATTCTTTTACCATTAGAATATATAGAAAATTGCATAGAACTGTTCGTCTTCAAATAGTTTTATTCTATCGGTAATGAATGTTTATACCGGTAGAATATTGCAAAAAATATCTTAGAACTGTTGGCCTTCTACAACTAGTAATATTCTATCGGCAATGTACGTACACACCGATAGAATATGTACAAAAATTCCTATCGGTAATATTTATTGTGCCGATAGAACCATTCGCCTTCTACAGATGTTTTTATTACTAACGGTATTCTGTTTTCGTACCGATAGAAAATATATATTTGTATAAATACACGGGTATGTTTCTTTCATTCTCACAGTTCATCTGGGGCTCGTAGTCCTAACCCGTAAGCTCCATGGACGGCCGGCGCACCTCTACAGGGGACCGCTGCACCTCCGCACCTCCATCGACGCCCTCTAGACGTCGGCATCCCAAGGAAGGCACGTAAAATTTCTGTAATATTGTTAGATTATTCTAATCTGATTATGGCAATAATTCTGCTTTTTTTGTATCCTTCATTTTGATGTGTCTTCTTTTCAATATGATTATGATCTGTTCAGGTCCTTGGATGATGCTCGTGAGGGGCAACGTATTTCACGGTTCTTCATTGCAGTACGCTGCCTACGTTGGCTTGTTGGCGAAAGAAATGGTGAAGATCACCGTCGAGAGCTGGAAGGACGTGAAGGGCGAGATCTTGGTTGGCTCGGTCGAGAAGATGCTTAAGCCCGGCGTGTTTCTCAAATCAGGACCTATAGAAAGCATCTTACATTTTTTTGCATGCACCAGCTTGTGGCCAGATGCTTACCTGCTTGGAGAAGAAGAATTGTTGTTATTTGCACAGCCATTCTACACCATCACTACACAGAACAACATCTTGGAAGGTAGGTTCTTTTTGTTAATGGAGTTGAGTTGAGTTGATCGAGTTTGAGTCCGAGGAAATCACCAATACGTACAAATGTATGTCGACGGCAGTTCCAGCTCCTCGGGCGTCTTCGAACTGAACTCCTATGGTTAAGTCCAATGTGGTTCAGACATTTGCTGTTTGGATGAATGGATTTGTGATGTATCAGGTCTAACTTGTAGTCGGTAGTTGCATTGTGGCAACCTGCAAAGGTTCCCTTTTATGTAAAATGCATGTATGGGCCACTGGGTCCTCGTCGTGCTCTGTTGTTAATTTCAGACGTGGCTTTTGTAATATACATCGAATGTGTGAATTGTTGTATTTGTATATTGTTCTATATTTGTGTATCATGTATTGCTAATTGGGACATGAACTTGAATGTGCAGGGAGTATTTGTGTATTTAATTGTATTGGTAGGTAGGTGTGTATTTGTACTGCTGTTTCAGACATGCACTTCAATTTGTGAACTGGCATGTGTATGTTTGTACCTGAATTTGTGAACTGGCATCTGTAATTTCTTTGGCAAGATGAAGTCCCAAGTACCTACGAAAAGTATTTTTGTGTCTCCTAGTTAATCCACAAATTAGCATTTCTTGAAGGTGGAGAGCGTTGTGAAAGAAGCTATGATAGAATTTTGAGAAGGCATATTGTTAGTGACAGAGACAAGGTGTTTAGTAGTAGTTTTTGGCAATTCAAGTCTTTGGGGAAAAATCTTAACCGATTCGAGAGCGGATAGAGCAGAACAGGTAATCTAGGATCCAATTAGTACTCGATCGTATATTGCTTTATCTTCTAGTTAAGATCCGTTTGATGTAAGATCTGTTTGATGTTACATTGATATGATTCCTTGAATGTGAGAAATGGCATGTGCATGTTTGTCCCAGTTTGGTACCAGTACCTCCTCTAACGGTAAGTACACATATTTACCGATAGGAAAACACATATATTTGCTCAGTCATGCATATTCTAACGGTAAGTACACATATTTACAGATAGAAAAACACATATATTTGCTCAGTCATGCATATTCTAACGGTAAATACACATATTTACCGATAGAAAAACTCATGCTCGAGTGTCATGCATCATCTAACGGTTTGTACACATATCTACCGATAGAAAAACTCATGTGCGTGTTGTGTCATGCATGATCTAACGGTCAATACACATATTTACCGAAAGAAGAAGTCCTGTACTTGCTCGGTAATGCACATTATCTAACGGTATGTGTGTGTTTTTACCGATAGAATATGTGAGCGGCAAATTACCTAAGTTAGTCTGACGGTTATTTCATGTATTTACCATTAGAAAAATGTCCATTATAAGGAAAACCCCACTCGACCATTACTGAGCTGCTCTTTAATTTGTTCTGTTGCACTCTGTGTCCCTCTGTTTGTGACGAAAGTTCCAGCTACACTACTAGGGTGATCAGCGCAGGCTGGAGGGAAGTTGATTGCGCCCCTCTCTTTAAGGTACGCTTAATCGTCGACACTTATCTCTCTCTCCCTCTAGATCTCCCTTCCTCTCTACTTGCAAGCTAGCTGTATTGTGTAGTTCCAAGTTTGTAGCTCTAAGCTTGGGAGCTTGGTAGCTGGAAATGCGTCATGTTTTAGGAGCTAACTAGCTTGTATTGTGTAGTTAGCTAGGTTAATTAGTGTTAATTTCGTCAGGCTAGGGTTCAACACATGTATCTGTTGTAAGAGGTTGTATATGTACATATACATAACTTAATCGGGCAGGTTTCATGCATGGCTTACTCGTTAAATTTTGTTAATTGTAGATGGACAGGAAATATTGGATGTATGGAATAAAATGTACTACTCTTGAATATTTGGATGGTGTGAATGAGTTTATTAAATTTGCTGAGCAACAAAAGGAGAGGAAGGGAGAGAAAAATATGCTCTGTCCTTGTACAGATTGTATGAACTTGAAGAGGTTTAGCAACTCTGATCAAATTAAGAGTCATTTGATTCGTCATGGTTTTAACGCGCGATACACCCGTTGGATATGGCATGGGGAAGATCTTGAGGAAACAAGCACCACTACTACCAATCAGCACGACTCGGATGTGGATTGCAATAATATCGATGATCATCCCAATTTTGGTAATGTTCATTCCGATGTGCACGTAGATGATGATGATGACAATCTAGATGAGATGTTACGTGATGTAGAGGAAGATTACAACGAAAATGACTTCTGTGAATTTGAGAAACTGATTGCTGACTCTGAGAAGCCTCTGTTCCCTGGATGTGCAACATTTACAAAACTGTCTTCTGTGCTGAGATTATATAACTTGAAGGCAGGAAACGGTTGGAGTGATAAGAGTTTCACGGCACTATTAGATCTTCTAGTGGACATGCTTCCAGAGGGAAATGAGTTGCCAAGATCTACTTACCAAGCCAAAAAACTGTTGTGTCCGTTGGGAATGGAAATCGAAAGAATACAGGCATGCCCAAATGATTGTGTGTTGTACCGTAACGAGTACTCCAGTTTGCATGTTTGTCCAAGATGCGGCGCATCGAGGTATACGCGTAGGGACCGGATTGACAGTGAACGTCATGAGGTAAGGAAAGGGCCCCCGGTAAAAACTGTGTGGTACTTGCCTGTGATACCTAGATTGAAGCGGCTGTTTGCAAATCCGAAAGTTGCGAAGCACTTGCGTTGGCATGCTGAAGCCCGGAAACAAGACGGAAAACTGAGACACCCAGCTGATTCTATTCAATGGAGAAACATCAACAGAACATTTGCTGAGTTCGGCGGCGAACTTAGGAATGTAAGGTTCGGGTTGAGTACAGATGGTATGAACCCACATGGTAATATGAGCAGCCGGCACAGCACTTGGCCGGTTCTTTTATGCATCTACAATCTTCCTCCTTGGTTATGCATGAAGCGCAAGTACATCATGATGGCGTTACTAATCTCAGGACCCAGACAACCCAGAAATGATATTGACGTGTTTCTAGCGCCTTTAATCAAGGACTTACAGAAATTGTGGAGCGAGGGTGTGCAGGTGTGGGATGCATACAAGAAAGAGAATTTCATCTTGCGGGCCCTGATATTTTGTACCATAAATGATTTTCCGGCCTACGGCAATTTGTCGGGGTATAGTACGAAAGGAGCCAAGGCTTGCCCTATTTGCCTAGATGAAACTGAGAGCATGTGGCTGCAAAACTGCCGGAAAACAGTGTACATGGGTCACCGCAGGTTTCTTCCGGTGCATCACACGTACCGTAAGAAGAGGAAATCATTTAACGGGAAGCCTGAGAAGGGATCAGCTCCAGTGTTTCTGACCGGTAAGGAGATTTACTCGCGCGTGAACGACATCAAAGTTGAGTTCGGTAAGCATTCTAAACCTCGAGAAAAAAATGTTTGGAAGAAGAGATCGATTCTCTGGGATCTACCGTACTGGGAGCACTTACAAGTTCGACATTGCATTGACGTCATGCATGTAGAGAAAAATGTCTGTGACAGTTTGATTGGTTTGTTGTTGAACATTCCGGGAAAGACAAAGGATGGTGTGAAAGCTCGTCGTGACATGGTGGAAATGGGGATAAGGACTGAGCTTGCACCTTTAGAGAATGGAAAGCGTACATACCTCCCCCCGGCCTGCTATACGTTGTCCAAGAGCGAAAAAACAGAACTCTGTCGGTGCCGCATGGTGTTAAAGTTCCATGTGGGTACTCCGCGAACTTGAAAAAACTTGTGTCTATGAAGGACCTAAGACTGGTTGGCATGAAGTCCCACGACTGTCATGTCTTGATGTCACAGATGCTTCCCATTGCTATCAGAGGCATTCTCCCAGTTAAAGTCAGAGAGACAATCACAAACCTATGTTATTTCTTCAACGCAATATCTTGCAAGGTAAGTACGTGCACTCGTACTATAAGTTCACTACCTCCATTTGTGGAGCTTAATTAGAAGATTTTTCTGATATGAATATTTGGCGTAACTGTGTCCTCGTAGGTAATTGATCCCGATGGACTGGACGCTTTGCAACGCGACGTGGTTACAACTCTTTGTCAGCTCGAGATGTATTTCCCTCCATCCTTTTTTGATGTTATGGTCCATCTGATTGTTCACCTTATCAGAGAAATTAAGTTTTGTGGACCCGTGTGCCTGCGCTACATGTATCCATTTGAGAGATTTATGGGTGTATTGAAGGGATACGTAAGGACTCGTCGTCGACCCGAGGGGAGTATCATGGAAGGTTATGCCGCCAAGGAGGTGATTGAATTTTGCACAGATTATATGGCCGGGGTTGACCCAATTGGTGTTCCTAGGTCCCGACACGAGGGTAGACTTGAGGGAATCGGAACGATTGGATTCAAAGCTATCGTCCCCGCTCGTGATGTGTACGCAAAATCACATTTTTGGGTCTTACAACACATGACGAAGGTCGAGCCATACATACACGAGCACAAGGTAATGTTACGGTCACAGAATCCTTCGAAGTTAGACGTTTGGGTCAGCAGAGAACATAACAGGAAATTTGCTGAGTGGATCCAAGAAAGAGTCACGCGAGCTGCCGAGGGCTCCGTAAGTGAAACTATGACATGGTTGGCTAGAGGCCCAAGATTCACTGTAGAGACTTGGCAGGGGTACGACATCAATGGGTATTCATTTTACACAAGAGCTCAAGACGCCAAGAGTAGCACGCAATGTAGCGGAGTGACACTATTTGCTATTTCCGAGGATGCCAGGTCAGTAAGGGCGCTGAACTCATATTACGGTGTTATTGACGAAATATGGGAGCTCAATTACGGATTACTTAATATTCCCCTGTTTCGATGCCAATGGGTCGAAATCCCTCAAGGTGTTCAAGTTGACAGTTACGGGTTTACTCTCGTCGATCTTGGTAGAGTCAGACACCAAGACGATCCATTCATACTTGCAAAGCAAGCCACACAGGTATTCTACATCGTTGACCCGGCCAATCCAAACTTGCATGTTGTCCTCCACAGCAAGAGACGTATTGTTGGGGTCGAAGATGTTGTCGACGAAGAGGAGTATAACCAATTCGATGAAATACCTCCATTTTTAGAGGACATTCAATCTATCCGTACTGAAGATATCGACGAAAAAACGTATCTGCGAGATGACCACGAAGAAGGATTATGGGTTGAGAACCATTGATGATTAATTTCTATTTCAGGGATAAATGCCAAGCAAACAGCCTACAAGTTCTGCAGCAAGGTGAGGAACTTATCATTAATACATCAGGCAGTACATTTTTCTTTAGAATTTAATGATAAGCTAGTTCACAGCATTAATACATCTCAATTTTACTCCACAGCATGAGTTCTAACATGTACAGTACCTTTATCCTGTAAATACTTAATTCTTCCCTTCAAATAGCACTTGCAAAATCTCATCGCAACCTCTTGCTTCTTCAAATTAAGTTCTGCAAAAATCCCTTTTTTCTGACGGTATTTTGTTATTTATACCGATAGAAAAGGACATCTTCTCTCAGGCACTTCAAAACGTTTTCTATCGGTATTGTTCTATTTTACCGTTAGAATAAATTCGTTAGTCTCACGGTATTTGTTGTCTGACGGTTTTTTCCTGTTTTTACCGATAGAAGAATACTCTACCGCTTTGAATTCTCAACCGTGTCGCCATGCGTCGCCTTGGAAACTCTATAAGTACCTCGCCATGTGTCGCGGTATTTTGTTGTTTTTCTAATTCTCGAACGGTTCGACTCCTCATCTTCTCTTTCACAATGGCAACCTCCATGAGATCGTCATCCACGCCCTCCCCGGTAAGAACTCTAAATCTCCTCGGTTTACCCCTGTATTGTTAATCCATGTTCAGTTCATTCTTGACCTGTTGATTTGCACAGGGAATGGTAGCCGTGGAAGACACTGCCAAAGTGAAGGCCGACCTGAGGGCCCTCCAGGAGGAGCACAAGCTCCTTACAGACAAGCACACTCAGCTACGGCTTGACCTTGACGATCTCTTCCAACGCATTAAGCGCATGAAGACGGATGGTGACATTGCTAGGGCGAGGACGAGGCGTCTTCGCGAGGAGAAGAAAGCCGCTGATATGACCATCGCTGGCTGCGGTTTGACTATGAAGGATACCATAGCGAAGCTGAGGGAGGTAGCAGGCCTTCTCGACGCGGTAGTAGTTGATCCTAGGGACAACTTGTCACTAGAGGAGTCCTGCGTCCTGGCTGCAAGTCTAACTGACTCTATTCTACATGCAGCCAGGGCTAAGACCACCCCTTGACCTAGCATTTTGGGTTTTATTTTTTTTTTGTAAGTGATAAAACAACAATGAATGAACAATTTCTTTTTATGTCAATTTTCCAATTTTCCGGCTATCTTCCCTCTTTCTTTATCATTCTGCAGGTTTCAACCACGGTCTGTTTGATGTTAAATTGTGTGTACCTTTTCATTACTCTGACGGTATTTTATTGTTTTTACCGATAGAAAAAGGGCACACAATACTATAATCTCAAGCACTTAATCAAAAAAATTTTCTGGGGAAAATTGGTCTCACGGGATTTTATTGTTTATACCGATAGAAAAAGGCACCTTTTCATTACTCTTACGGTATTTTGTTGTTTTTACCGATAGAAACTATTATCTCAAGCACTTCAAAAAAATTTTCTGGGGAAAATTGGTCTAACGGGATTTTATTTTTTATACCGATAGAAAAGGGCACCTTTTCATTATTCTCACGGTATTTTGTTGTTTTTACCGATAGAAAAATGGCACCCAATACTATAGTCTCAAGCACTTTAAAAAAATTTTCTGTGGAAAATTGGTCTCATGGGATTTTATTGTTTATAACGATAGAAAAAGGCATCCACTACTTTAAATATTTTTCCGGGAAATTTACTTGTTCTATCGGTATTATTTTGTTGTACCGATAGAAAAGTACATAAGTCTATCGGTATCATTTTGTTATACCGATAGAAAAGTTCCTCCACTACTTTATTACTCGTACACGGCCCTTTAGTTTCCCTCCACTTGAACAGTTCCACCTTAGAGCACTGCGTCTCTTCGAGAGCGAAGAAAACCACAACCTCCGCCGTGACCACTCACTTCCTCTCTCCCACACGACGATCGTCGGCTGGACACTGGTTCGCCACTGCCACCGGTTCTTATTTTCGTCCTTCGCCGGCCGCCGCTACGTTCTACACCGCCTCTCCATCACCAGAACTGATCGCCGCCGTAAATACCCTAATTCATCGTTCTATTCCAGCATCTTCTTTATTTGATCCTAGTGTTTTGCACGTACTAATTCTTCGAGTTTTGCAATTACACTAGGGTTCCCTATTGTGTTGGCTTATGTATATTCCGCAGGCAATGTTGATTTAAATTAGGGTTTACATAATATGTTCCAGTGCTGTAATGAACCTGTTTTGAGATTTTAACTTATCTATACTGCTGTATGTGTGATCAATTGTATCCAACTGCCATGTAATGCAGATTATATGTTGGAGGTGTTCTTACACATATTCTATCGGCAGCTCATGTGTTTACCGATAGAAATTATTTATGCACAAGTAGTAAAACTTAATTTGGATCTGGAAGGACATGAGCCATGCAATGCACTAGTTTGGTTGGGAATTTTTACTCACTTCGTATGAATATATGGCAATGTGGATGGGTCTTCGATGTATATGTTTCAAATGCCTATACATGACTTTTCCCAACCTAATAGATGTGAAGTCCTGATGACTCACATACAGGCTAGGCTAAAGATTATGCACAGTGGCACTTAGATGCTTGTGTGCATATTTACGTGTGAAATAATAATGTTGGCCCATGAATATTAGTATAGCAAATCATCGAGAATGTTATGTGATGACAGTGAATGGTGGCTTGTCAACAAAATTCCATATGTAGAGAACATTGTTATGTTCTATCGGTATCTCACGGGTGTGCCGATAGAAAAATTGTCTTCTGTGGAGGTAATTGTTATGGTCTATCGGCAGCTCATGTGTTTACCGATAGAAAATATTTCTGAACAGTTCAGGAAGTAATTTATGCATGTCTTTCTTTTTGTATTATTTTCCCTTTTGCCGCCCTAGTTAGTCTCCAGTCCTGGGCTGAGTTATGGAACTCCAAGGCGAATTAATTGCCATATATATGGTTTGTTGAAGGTTTTGTAGGGGAAGACATGTCGTCGTCTTCATCGGATGGTACTAGTGGTTCGACTAGGGCCAACCCCATCGTAACTACTGAAGATGCAGCTGTTACATCCCAGCGCAAGAGGGTGGGGCGAGGAGCGACGACGTTGGGGCGTTTGGCCAAACGCACGGATCTTTCTTGTGAGTTCAACCAATTTGGGAGGCCGATTGGAAAGAATGCTGGGAGGTACGCGGCCTACGTTGGGCTGTTGGCGAAAGAAAGGGTGAAGATCACCGTCCAGAGCTGGAAGGACGTGACGGCGGACGAGAGGGATAGGTTGTGGGCGGAAGTGAAGGTTAAATGAACTGAAATCGCTGAACTCTTTCGTAATCACGTTCTCTTGGCTTATACTAAAGTTTAACTAACTCGTGATTAATTGTATGCATTTTTTGGAAACAGGCTAAGTGGAACATCCCCGATGATACACCTAGGACTGCCTGCTTGAAGGACATGAACGGAACATGGAAAACCTTTAAGAGCTGGCTCGTCAGTAACTTCGTCGCTGCGGGGAAATCTCCTTGCGAGAAGTACCCCTTCATATCGAAGGAGGTATGGGAGGAATTCACCAAGCAGAAGGGGACTGAGGAGTTCAAGGCCCTTAGCGAGAATAATAGGGTGATCCAGAAGAGGAACGACCACCTGCATCGGCTCGGATCCCGGGGCTATGCGGGGAAGGAGGAGCAGTGGAAGAAGGAAGACGAGCAAAATCCTGTCATCGACACCCCTGAGTTGCCGCTCTCCGAGATCCGGGATGAGAGGTGCAAGCGATGGTGGAGGGGGAGGGGGTCCGTGTCGTCACGGGGTCTGTGCAGTTTGCAACCCCTGGGGACGCCGACGTTGTGAGGCGAATGGTAAGTTGGCTAACCTCGTAAACTGTGTGCGCACAAGTGTATATAAGGCAATTTGTCTCACAAGGTACCTTTAAATGTAACAGATCTCTTTTGAGAAGGAGGCAGCGGAGGGATTGTTTACCCCGCAGAGGGAGAACGACATCCTCACCCGGGCTCTAGGAAATAAGGAGCATCCCGGGCGAACACGGGCCGTGGGATCCATTGTGTTGTGGAAGGCCGGTTTCGTAGATCCGGCTCCACCGAGGAAGAAGGCCCGCTCCTGGAAGGAAAAGGAAGCCGAGCTCTCCGATAAGATACGGGTTGAGGTACGGGAGGAGATACGGGCGGAGATGCGGGCTGAGATACGGGCTGAGGTACAGTCTGAGGTGCAGACCGAGGTCGCACAAATGAGGGAAGAGTTTGCACGGTTGAGAGAAGCATTGTTGGCCAAGAGTGCAGATGCGGATCCCCAGGATGACGGTACCCCGCGGGGTCGGATAAGCAGTTGCGCTTCGAAGGTACTCACGGATCCAGTGGATCTACTTGAGGTACTGCAAGCCTTCATCTATGCACTTAAGTTGATGCCACTCCCATTCTGTTATAGTTGTTTCGCTAACCTATTTTAATTGTTACAAATTTGCAGGGGCCGGAGGGCTGCATCCTACAGAATCACGTAGGCGCCGGGCAGGAAGTGGTTGGACACGGCTTCGTATATCCGTCTAGGCCGGATGTCCGAGTCCACTGTGTACCTCTGCGGTTGGGTTTTGCAAAGGTACAGGTGGACATGGCCATGCCGGGCTACAACGATTCTCCGTTGCCAGTCCCAACAGAGGAACTGCAGACACTTGCTGAGGCAGTGGGCTCCTACGTACAGTGGCCCAAGAAGTGTCTTGTAATACAACCGGTAAATCCTACACATTTTCGATTACATCCTACTCAGTACACTCAACTTGCATAATCTAACATACGTGCTCATTAATTGAAGTGGCCTGCCGCTGGGCTACCAGGGGACTGCGCCCCCAGCTCGGGGCATGAGGCCCGATCTCGTGCGACGCTGGACACATCAAAGACGGCCTCCACCCCACCCAGCACATCCACGCCTTCACCTCGGAAGAAAGCTGCCATCACCTCACCCTTGCCTTCGAAGGTACGCGCTCAGTCCCCGGCAAAAGGCAAGGGCAAAGGCAAGGGAAAACGGTGACAGGGACAGCCGGAGAGGTTCACGAACGGGTTCCCACTCATGTCGGAGGCAGCTTTGCGCAAATTGGATCGATCAACCAGAGACCTCCATGCGTGGTACCTACACCGAGCTCGGCGCAATATGAACTTCTTAGTTCCCTACAGGCCTGGGCAGTTCCACCGTGAGCCCGGGAGTATATCCGTGGCACACGAGGATCTGTTCGACCTCTACAACTGGCGGGAGCTCGATATGTCCATCATACGGACTGGAGTCCTGTGAGTTTGCTGATGCTATGTATTGCTGTTTTCTAACTCTGTTTGCTAACTCTGCATTATTGTAGTTCATTTGAAATGTAGTAACTTTCTGTGCAATACTAATGTCGTCCTTTGCATGCAGGTGCATGTACAGGCTAGCATCAGGGGCTGCGTGTGACAAGGTGGGTTTCCTCGACCCAGAGAAAATAAGCCTCACGATGCTAGAGCACGACGCCGCGCATGCTGAGCAGTACATATCCAAGGCGCTGATGGCGCAGTAGGACAGGGAGTTCATTCTGGTGCCGTACCACCAAAGGTTAGTGCATTTCGTACTAATTTAACTCGATCTTGTATGTTACACCTGAGATATACTTTGAGCACGCGGTCCTCTTTTACGTACAATGCAGGGGCCACTGGATCCTCATCGTGATCTGTCCACCGAGGAACGAGGTGTACTACCTCAATTCGATGCGTGACAAATTATCAATGGAATATGTGGTCAAGGGGAATATGGAGGCGTAAGTAACTTATATGTTTGATTTAAATTTTCACCTCACTAGCTCATGATAATACATTAACGGGCAATACTAACTGAAATGCAGGGCTTTTGATAAATATGCGTCCGCTGGAGGGAGGCATGCCGCACCGCAGGGCTCCCTAGTAGCTTGGAAAGAATATGAGGTACTCACGAGACTTTTTGTTTATGCTTAACTAGTTTATGGAAACAATAGCTAACATGTCTTCGCATATGCAATTATCTCAGTGCCATCAGCAGCCGCAATCGTGGGAATGCGGGTTTTATGTGTTGCGCTACATGTACGACCTAGTGTAGACAAACTTTGCCCAATTCCCCCAGGTAAGCATCGATAGCTAACTCAAATTTGAAAATTGGGTGTCACGTTCTAAATTAGGAAGTTAGTTACTAAGTATTCACACATGCTTGCAGATCGCCATGTCGAAAGACTCATACGAAAATGCAAAGATTAGAGATCTTCGACAAATCTGGGCTCAATATGTCATGGAGGAAGTTGCGCCCAACCATCCGCCATGATAATTTTCTCTTTTTCGTGTACTCTGTGCATAAACTGTTTATATACATGTGAATAAATATATATGTCAATAAATGTCCACATTGGATTGCAATTTGTATTTGTCGATATATATGTGAATAAATGTGAATAACTGTCTAATGTGTCAATCTGTACTGTATTGTGTATCCAATCTATAATGTATTGCATCTGTACTGTATATGTGAATGTACTGTATTGTGAATGCAAATAATGTACTGTATATGTGAATGTTCTATCGGCAAATTCATTCACAGCCGACAGACCACTACAAATTTTCTATCGGTAAACTCATCCACAACCGAGAGACTACTGTAGTTTTTTCTATCGGTAAACTTGAAATTAACCGTCAGAATAGTGTGACTTTTCCTGCCGGTGAACTCATCCACAACCGAGAGACTACTATGGTTTTTTCTATCGGTAAACTCATCCACAACCGAGTGACTACTACCCATTTTTCTATCGGTAAACTTGAAATTAACCGTCAGGATAGAGTGACTTTTCCTGCCGGTGAACTCATCCACAACCGAGAGACTACTGTGATTTTTTCTATCGATAATGTCATTTCCAACCGAGAGAGTGCTACACTTTTTTCTGTCGGTAAACTTATAATTAACCGTTAGAATATGGGTATTTTTCCCAACGCTAAACGTTAGACGACGACGGGTTTTCTATCGGTACAATCATAAGGTGCCGATAGAATAGTAATATTTTCCTGTCGGTAATCATGTAATTAACCGTTAGAATAGTGGTACTTTTCCCACCGTTAATCGTCAGACTACGACGAGTTTGCTATCGGTACACTCCTAAGATGCCGAGAGAATTGTTAATTTCTTCTGTCGGTTATTTACCGATAGAAAATATTCTGTCTTGTTCTATCGTGTCTATCTCTATCGGTATGAAAACCGATAGTAGAAGGGTTTTTTTTACCGATAGAAGAAAGTTTTTCTGTACTAGTGAGTTCTATTCATTGACACAGAAAATTGAACCATATTGGTCATTCTTGTCATTGTGAGGTACCCTCAATAAGAAGTATACTTCACACCCAGCTATCACGATACTCAAGGTCAGAGTACTGAACGATCTATCCCCTCACATCTCCCCCATCACCCGTTCAGGCCATAAGTTTAAGTGACTAAACTTATTAAGGTCCAAATGTTTCAAAATTTGGAACCTGAATGGGAACAACCACCATACAGGGATAAAATCGATACACAGTAGTTTACTGACCGGTTCAATTACTTGATCATATGGTTAGCACGTTAATATACCCATGGTTGTTAGCACAACTTGTTATATCTTTATTCACATGTAAGCTACTATTCCTCTTCCCCATATGAGTCAAATCACACTTGACTCCTTTCCGTCTATCCATTCATAGCTTCTTACATGCGATAAAAACCTTTAAAAGCATAATTTCCTTTTACTCTATTGAGTTATTTTTCTCATACTTCTACAATTGTATATTAGTGATCTATCATATATATATATATATATATATATATATATATTCTAGGGCATCGAGGAATTATTTATTTGATCAATCAAGGATGGCTATTCAATTTAGGTCAATAACTACACAGGATTATTGAAAGTATTCTTTTTAATGAGAAAATATATTCTAATACATTTATCATCAAAATAAGTGGCTTATAAATATGGGTCAACAATATGATCAAGGTTTTGAGACTTTCCTTGCTTTTCGTGAAGTCCAGTTGAAAGAGCTACTAGGGTAGTGACGTTCTTATGCTTGCTTCACTTGGTACCTATTTAGATGTCAATCAATAAGCAAACAAAAATAATAGTTAGTATATTTGTTTATACATATATTTATGTCTGATGGTGTTCAAGGGGTCGAATGCTGGGGTAGTGAAATGATTTAGATGACTAGATCGCGTGAAAGATGCTGGATAGGATTAAGAAGGATGGTTGAAAGGTTTTGATCAGGGTTTCTAGGGTTTTGGATTAAAACGCGTAGACTTCCTATAGAGACATGGCCTAAATGGCCTCAAATTTGGACCAAACTTCTCTGGAAAGCTAGAATTACTAAAGAATGCAAAGTGACGCGAGTAGTTTTCTAATTCGACCACTGGATAGTCGGTTTCGACCAGTGAATGCCCTTAGTTGGCATTCGGAGCGCACTTGGCACGGCACTAACATTGCGCTGGTTGTGCTCATGCAGTCACATGGGCACGTGGTCGAATGCATGCACTCACGTGAGGGAGCTGATTCACCACACGCCCTCATACTAGAATTTGTTGCTGATGTCCTGGTGTACACTTGCGACGTGTTGGCATCACCGGGGCATGACCGGCGGCGAAGATTCAATAGTGGTGCGGCACTGGAAACGACGGCCACAAGCAATACTATGCCACAACCTTGATCTCACGCGCTAGAGATGTCTAGGAGTATACTTAGACTTCACTGAGAGTGTTGGTGGGGTGTTGGCCGGTTGCGAGTTCGCCGGAAAAGCTTGACGAGGATTATTATCAAGTCCTTTGTCTATACCTTTCCGTGATCGTAGGAGACCACGAAAAGAGAACCAAGATATTCAGTTATGCCTTTCCAGGATCGCAGGAGACCATGGAAAGAGATATTGGATAGTCCAAGACATTCTGGACATAATCTATCACGTCTTGTTAAATAAATACAAAGACCCATCATGGGTGATTATTACTTGTGGCTTTAATAGATTATGGTCACATACCTCAATGGTTGCAATCATCTATAATCTCACTACCCACGACCACTTTGATCGTGGAGATATCTACCCACAGTCACCCTGGTTGCGAAGATATATTAATCCCTAATCCATAGTTGCAATCTGTGTGCGACCATGGAACAAAAGAGTTATTAGAACTGGAAGCACCTCTAAATAAAGAGGGTTTGGTTGAGACTTACCAACCATGGTCCAAGAGTTGTACGGTTACATGATAACTGCACTTTGGCAATATTCCCAGGGTAAGGCTCTCTTCATCGACAAGATAAGGATGATTACACAGTTATCCATGGCTCTGTAGTTATTCATAAACCGTCAATAAGATAAGAATGTGTGTGCAGTTATCCATAACCACACACTTTAACCGGCGAACAGCAACCGCACACTCTAACTGGCGAATAGCAACCGCTTACAACCGTTGTGCAGTTATCACAAGTGTCCTTTTGGTTAAGCAACTGACGTCCTCTTCAACAAGCATAAAAATGGGAGAGGATTGGGAGAACGATGGATGAAGTCTGGTACAATACTAGGGAATTAGACTCGTCAATACACACTTTGTAATTCCATTATTCATATAGTGAGAATATAACAGGAGTAGGGCTATTACTCAGAGTACGAGGGCCCGAACCTGTATAAATACATCGTGTTTATGTGTCCATATTTATGGTGATTGTTAGATTCTATCTCCCTACAAAACAAGCTAAATATGTGTAAGTTTGACTTGGAATCTTGTCCCAATCGTCGACAGCTGGCACTAATTGTGGAGAGGACAAGGCACTTTCTTCTTCGCCAAAGTTATCTATGTTTATGGATCCTTTACCCTGTGCAGATGACTCCGAGAATGACTTTGTCGCGCCCCGAAACTGGGACTACGACTACTCCTGTAGAGACCTAGCTCGCTGCAGCTAGTCCCATATATGCATAGCATATACATACCCTTGACTTCCCAGGATAAGTCAAGCACAGGAGTATATCACATTGCAACAGAGTAACTTACAAAATCGTTAAGCAGTGTGGCCTGCTGGCCTTGATATTACATAAGAAGATTACAATGCCTTCACGGCAAACATGGTTTAGCAAAATAACATCTACACAACAGAAGATAGGTGACCCACCCACAAAAGAGAAGTGGACAGCAGAACAACACACATCAGGGCTCTGGCGGAACTGACGCTCCTCCTTCTGGATCCAAGAAGTTCTCCACGCCTTCATCTTGATTGTTGAACGCTCCATCTACTGATTTGTACATTGCAAGGGTGAGCACTTATGTACTCAGCAAGTCATAGGTAAGAGTAGATACATATAGTAGTGATGATATGAACCTAGACTAGTCAAGAATTATGGATGTTTATAAAATAATCTTTTTCTTTCATACCTCATCTCATGGCAGCACCTTTCATAATATAACATCATCATTCATGTTCACTAGATTATAGCACTACCGCGACACGTCGACACACGACAGCCCACGGCAGCACTCCTTATCATGACAACACATGTCATTTGGGTAATCTTGATTAAACATATTTTATTTAGAAAATAGTACTTGTGTCACACCCCGTGGATTTAATCCACCGTAGCAGACTCCTATAAAACCCGGAAGCTCGGAGTATTCGAATACGTTTTTAACTCTGCAGAGAGGTACCAATTTACCCGCAAGATATTCCACTTTCAAGCCCATCCTATCAAAATGATTAGACCCCTCCTCACAACCATGTGTGAGTGGCAAGGTGGAGATAACAAGAACTTTTGTTATGTCTCACTCACAATTCACCCCTGACCCTGTGGATCTCTCGCGAACCACAGTTGTGGTAGGTTGTACCCAAACCTCCACCCCTTTACTTATATTCCCATTGCTGGGTCAAATATCAGATTACCTTCAGTGATAGTGTGGGAACCGTCCCTTATGTCAAACATCACAACACAACTCATGCAGGGGTTTTATGTGCGATCGACATAAGTACTTGTTCAGGCCTGTCCCATACCAGGCTTGCGGTTAGCACGTTGTTCATGCCACTAGACACACAACACAAGGTTCTAGTCCTTATATGCCAGTGACCAGACCATCCACTACCCTGCACCTTCAGTGCCTGCATTCCTTTGCAGTCTAGCACCTCCAGTGCTACCACCATTCCATACCATTTTCTGGTCACGGCTAGGGGTTTTATTTCATGAATATAAATATATAGATACATATAATAGTTCATGGCTCAAAACTTGTTTATTTCACATTTCACAAATAACCAGTCTAGTACTGCCAATTTATAAATCAACCATTCTCAATCTTTCTCATGCAGTATTATCTATATTCAAGGCTATGTTTTAGCAACGTTTAAAATATAGGTTCAAGATGACCAAGGATATGACTTGCCTTCCGCGTCGTAAGAAACAGCAGTTGATAACGGGTCAACAACGAAGTCCTCGATCTCAGCTTCTGGTTCTGCTCGACGACAAACCAAACAATACACACAAATATTACTTATATATTAAAATGTTTTAGGATCTATATGCAGATATGCTTTACAAGAGTGACTAAACGATACTGGAGATAAATGAGATTGCAAGCTGAACTGAGTTGAGAGTTTAGGGTTTCAAGGAATTGGCTAAGAATGGATGTTAGATGCTCTTAGGATCTCAAGGTTACAATAAGAACATCAGTTTTGTGGCTGGTTTGGTCAAAAACAGCGAATGTCAGCAGATTGACATTCGGATCAAGATTCTGACATAACTTCAAGGAAAGCTAGAGAGCTTATCTCAAGTTATGACAGTAGAAGAAAATGTAGATCATAACTCTACAAATTCAGTGGACAAAGTGGCTTTCAAAATGCACAATCAGAAGTGGGTAAACAAGGTCAATGCCATTGGCTGGCATGCACTGGGATAGTGTCAAAAGCTAGGGTTTAGCATAACATGCATTTGAAGGGCTCAAATCAAGTTGTGATAGAAGAATAAAATGTAAATCACAACCTCAGGAATCTAAGAGACAAAGTTATTCCCAAAATGCACATCTTGAAGAGAGTAAAAAGGGCTAATGCCACTGACTGACATAGTCTGGCATTGAATCTGACATGGCCAGAAACTAGGGCTTGGCATAACTTTTGATCTAGAGCTCCAAATGATGCACCACTTTGTCTGGGAGGTAGGCAATGATAACAGGAACAAATCATTCAACATGATCTAGGGCAGAAGATGGCTGGAAGGTGATGAAATTCAAAGGAGAAGTGTGGTGGCGACACGGCACAGTGAAGCTACTGGACAACAATCTTGGCATGGCTTTAACTTGAAATCTGGGCAGTTTCAGAGATTGAGCTAGAAGACAAAAATGTTCAGGAGGTTGAAGCACACCTGAATGACAAAGTGGATGAAGCTGAAACGGCCAGGAACAAGGTTTCCGGTGATCGACGCCAGAGAAGATGCACTGCCATTTGGGGGTTTTCGATTTAGGCCGAATGAACTCAATTCCAAGCTTGGAGAGTGAAAGAGAGGTAAGAGGAAGTCACCTGCACGATCAATTTGGCCGGAGGATGGCCGGAGAAGCCTGGCGACGATCGCCGTTTTCTTGAGAAGCTCAAAATTGGGGAAAACTTCGATTGAAGCTCAATCTGGAGATATTGATGCACAGGCTTGCTGGAAATGAGTCACTGATTATTTTCTTCCACAGGATCGAGAGCTAATTCGGGCTGAATTAAGCTACATTGCAGGAACAGGGTAATCGGCAATTCCGGTGATCGCCGGCGTTAGAGGTCACCGGTGAGCAATTAAATGGTCCAGCATAGAGAGGATGAGTAGGGGAACTCACTGATAGCTTTAATTTCGTGAGAGGTGCAGCAGATTGTGCTGGCACCGTGAGGCCTCAATCTGGACTCGCTGGAGAAGAAGACGACGGCGAGGAGATTTGGAAATTTGGCTAAGTCCTGGTGAAGAGAAAATGATACAAGGCACTAAAGGCTTAAATAGACCAGAGGGCGAAGCTTGCAAGGTTGTAATAGCAATAAATTGGTGTCAGTTGACATGAGTTGCCGGGCGCAGAAGCAGCAACGGCGAGCGGTGAAGCGACTGTGCACTGGCGAGGCAAAGCTGTGCTACATCGGGTCTCATCAATGTCGGGCGGTGCAAGGCGGTGGCGACAAGAGTTGGTGAAGCAAGTAACGTGGCAAGAAGATACTGACAATGGCTACTGCTGGTCGCGCACAGGAGCAGGTGTTGTTCAATGGCGCTGCCACGGCGTTGCCACGGCGATAGCTGGGGCGTGGACGCGTGTGCACATGCAACTCAAGTGAGTACGAGCTCAGGTGCTGCGAGGCGTGGCCGGCGGCGAGCAAGCGCGGCGCAAATGCATGGCAATCTCTGGTCGTGCACAGCAGCTGCTGTCCTGGTCGAATTTAGGCTTGATTGCAATTTCCAATTCTTGATTTGGACTGAACTATAAATCTGGAGATTTGGAAGGTTTGATCCGATTTTGATTCTGCTGATTTGGCAAACTTGATTCAACAAATGATTTGGCACAGATTGAAGATAAAATTTGAGATGTTTGGATGATTTTTGATATGAACTGAAATTAGGGTATTCTAGGGTAATTGAAATCTGAATTTCAATTGATTTCGAATTCTGGGATTAGGGTTTGATTTTGAGATACTCATAAAAGAAGAATTTGTGTTGAAAAGCATGTGGGAGGTGTTCCCTGAATCAGATTTGAATTTGGAGATGATTTGCAACATTTTGCATTTTTAGGTTTTTGGAAAATCTGGAAAAAGGACTGATCTGCGATACTCTTGGACTGATTTGCGAAAAAGGTTCAGATGGTAAAATCTGGCTGCCAACTTTTTGGATTAAGGTATTGGCATACCCTTGATCATAATCCAAGAATAATCTGGTCTGAACTTGGCTAAGATTTTGATTAAATCTGGATTTTTGAAACTTAGGGTAAAAGGTAATAACAAATATTCTGTTTTCGAAAACAGAAAGGAGTTGATAAATCTGGAAGTTAGAGATAGAATTGAATCTGGGTTCTGAAGGTTTTTAGATTTAGGATAACTGATAGATTAAATCTGGAAAGTCAGATCTTGACTTGGGGTCACAGGATAGATTTTGGAGATTTTAGGGCTAGAACAGAATAAAGCTGAGGCTGATTTGGTTGATCTAGAAGAGACATATGCATGCATGATTTTTAAGAAAGAAACTTTTTACCCCAAAACTCAGGATGTTACAGACTTTGATCTCGTTGATGTCATGGATGAAGATAATGTTCCCATAGAGGAGATCGATGCCACTCTCGAGCCCTATGTTGAGGAGAATTCTTCTTCAGTTTTGGTCACGACCATCGACCAAGAACCTGAGAAAGCAGTTCATTCGCCTTTTGTGAACCCTACTACATCCGAAGGTGAGTATGTACCACAATCCATTACTTTGATTGATGAAGACAATGGTGATCTTGATGCATCCACATCCAATATGGATGATCCCAGTGATCACCATTTGTCTTGTCTGGAAGAGTTCACACCAGACAATTTGAATTCCCTATTTGATTTCAAGTGTGACTCGGACAAAGAGGAGATGTTGTCCCCATCTGTGGTCTGGGCTCCATGGGAAGTCGTAGTACTTTCCGAGGAAACACCTGAGCAATGACTCACAAGGGAGGAAGAAGACCGCAAACAGTTAGAAGATGAAGCCCGTATGCGTCGAGAGGATGAGGTTCGCAAAATGATAGAGGAAACACCGCAAACTTCGGCCCCAGAACATCCCCTCAACAATCTCCTGCTGGTTGTAGATGCGACCGTATTACAGTACCACAACATCAAGGATGATGCTAATATAAAGAGTTTTTCAATACAAAAGTCGGTATCAAAGTACCGAAAACACAGGACAACACAGAAAACAACAACAAAGATCTTCACCTCCTTCTACAGTGGCTCAGCATGGGCTTTCACCACATTGGAGTCCACTGGGCGCATGACCCTCCTAGAAGCTCGAATCATCTGGAAAGGTTTCTTCCTCTTCTTGGTACTCAAAACCAAAGGAATCGGGATCAACGAATCCCTCTTCTGAATTTGTATGCAAAGGCAAGGGTGAGCATGTTTTTACACGATGCTCAGCAAATCTCGTTATGAGAATGCAGGCATATAGATAAGGGGTTCTCAAGAAATGAGGTCTTTGTTTTATATGTAAGAACAGAATAGATTTTCACTCTAGAGTTATAAAGAAAAGCTTTTAGTTTCAAAAGCAATACTTTCAAATCTTAAGTTATACTTTAGAAATCGTTATGTGTGATGGTCTCCCATGAGTCATCAATTTTATTAACCCACATTATGAAAATATTCCAAATATTACTTGTGCTGAACCACATGGATAAAATCCACTACGATAAGACTCCATGACCTGGGAGTATAGAGTATCCGATACTTCTTTTACACTTTGCAAAGGTATACCTCTTTTTAAATCCACTTCTTCACTCGGCTTTCAAGTTGGATCAGCTCCATGCGACTTTTACGCATGTGACAAGGCCGAGATCACACAACGATTTTGCAGCCTAGTATTAACAGTATCCCCGCTTGGTAAATAGACAATTAAGTCTAAAATACCGTTGTGGTCCTCCCCACTGCCTTTCTTCCTAGCCTTGGCCTATGTCCTCGCAAGACATATGACCTATGGTTGCAGTCGCACACGACTCAATCCAGGCTTAGGGCGACTTCCTTCCTTACACCTTATCCTCTCATTATTTTTCTGATCTCACACGACTCACGACCATCTGCGGCCCACCAGTTTCCACGCGAGAAACAGTATCGACATACCATGCAGGGAACTGCTAATACCAAGAAAGCTACTAAGTTGTGCCTGTCCCATACCAGGCAAGTGGTTGGTACGATTTTCATCCCTCATAGAGGCACAACACTAGGTTCTTGTCCTTATGAATCAATAGCGAGGAGACATTCACATTCCCAATGCGCACACAGCAGCCAACCATTCAAACCATCCTCACTATCAATTCCTATTTCACATTTTCTTTCACAAAAAGGGTTTTCAAACATGTTTATCATATGATCGACCATTTAACACTCAACGCATGTATTTAAGTATAACATAACCTAAGCATAATCTCCTAGGGTGACAAAGGTGCACGAGAATACAAGCATGAGGGGTTTCACAAAGATTTAGATCATATCTATCCATATTCTTCCAACATAATTCTTATTTGAATATAAAGCATGCATATACTTGGAAAACAGTTAATCTAATTCATTTCCAAATTATTGGGAGAGGCAGGATCAAGGGGTGGAGACTTGCCTTGCAACTAGGGGTCTAACAACTCTGCTGGTTCTTCGAAGATTCCTCCCAATCCTTCCGCTTCTGACTCTGCTCTTGCAAACAAAGAAACAACACGACACATCGCACTACATAAACATATAGAAAATATTTGTTATTGAAAAGTATACATAAAGTATAGATAAGCATGCAACGAAATGATCTGGACAAAGATAGAATAGCGGGAGAGAAGATACTTGGGTTTGGTTCACAGGGTTTGGCTTGGATTCGACGAATGTCTATAGGTTGACATTCGGTCCGCGACCAGACAATGCCTGAGAATGGCATAGAGCTAATCTGGGGCTTCTGAAAAGTCAAGATGAGATCAAAAGGGAGCATTAGGTGCCAAACGCAGTAAGGCATCTAATGGAAAAATTGAATTTGACAGAAAAGTCCAGGAAAACAAAGATTTGCAGCTAGGTCCCTGGCACAGGGAAAAACGAGTGCCAGCATACTGCAGCAAACTAGGGCACGCACGTCTGGACAAACCACGCATGTGCTTCTTGTCTAAGTTTGTCAAACATGTAGGCGAGACTGAAATGAAGCTACTGGTGAAGTGAATTGGGTAAATGTGGCTTGATGGTGGTGAACGGCGAGATTCAAATCGTCGGCCGCTTGAAACAAAGATGGGCTATGGTGACAGGGAGATAGGGTTGATGATTCTAGAAACTGGCTGAGGGGTTTTGATCCTGAGGTGATACAAATCGTGCTGGAGCGAGGAATTAAGTTCTGGTGGTGATTTGGGGCTCGATGGCGTTGAAGCCAGACTCGAGAACGACGGTGAAAGAGGCACTGTTGATACACGGCAATGCTGGGCAAATGGCTCGGGCTACACGGTCTGTGAGACTTAATGAACGTGTATAAGAGGTTGATTTGGCTGGAGGAATGGCGGAGCATGCCGGCGACATGAATCGTCCACGGCAGCGTGCGAAGAAACAGGAGAACACTCAACTCGGCTTCAATTTGAAAATTGGTTAAGCAGGCTCGCTAAGACAAGCAGATATTTTGGAAATCTCAATGAAGGGAGATTTATTCAGAATAGTAAATGGAAAATATTCCCTGAATCAGATACAGATTTGGAGATAAATTGTGGCTTTTAGCCTTTTCGGGCTTCTGGAAAATCTGAAAAGGACTAATATGTGATAAGTTTGGGCTGATTTGCAAAAAAAGATTGAACGATGGAATTCTACTGCTAACTTTTTGAGTTAAGGTATGGGCATACCCTGTATTATAATCTTGAGATGAAAAATTTAGATTGGGCAAGATTTGGGGAAAAATAGGGGTGTTACATGCGACTAGTTGCTTCTGGATTTCAGAGAATATCCCCTAAGGGAAAGGATGATGGCACAACAATATTGTGCGCTTGAAAATAATGTCACAGCTTTCGGGAAGCTATTAAGAGGGCATAAAGTAACTTTTGGACCTCAGGGTAACGCTCCTTTGGTCCATTTTGTACTTCACTTTTGTAATATATAGGCCATTGCACACCCTCTCTTTCCGCGACCAAAACTACACTGACCGCGTGAGGGGTAGTAGCCAAGTAAATGAGCAATGGCTCTCCCATGATCAGGGAAACCAATACTAGAGCACTTGATAAATATTCTTTTATTTCCTAAAAAGCTTTTTCAGCTTCGTCCGACCACTGGAAACGATTGTGCTTACGTAGAACCTTAAAGAACGGTAATCCATGTTCGCCTAAGCACGAGATGAAATGACTCAAGGTCGCCATTCGACCTGTTAGGCTTTGTACCTCCTTCATTGTTGAAGGAGATTGCATTTTCTCAATGGCCCAGATTTTTCGGGATTAACCTCAATGCCTCTCGAACAAACAAGGAAACCTAAAGTTTACCAAAAGAAACTCCAAAAGAACACTTTTCAGAATTCAACTTGATTCCATGTTTATTCAAATAACAGAAAGTCTCAGTGAGATCGTTTACATGACTACAGCTTTTCAAACTCTTTACAACTAGATCATCAACATAAGCTTCTAAATTATGCCCTAATTGAGATAGAAAGGTCTTTTGCATCAAGCGCTGATATATGAAACCAGCATTCTTGAGCCCAAATGGTATTCTGACATAGCAGTAGGTCCAAATGATGTGATAGAGGTAGTTTTCTCTTCATGTACTTCTGCCATGCTAATTTGTAGTATCCTAAGTAAGCATCCACGAAGCTCATCAGTTCACAATCCGCTGTTGAATCGACCAACTGATCGATGTGGGGAAGGGGAAAATCATCCTTTGGACAGGCATTGTTAAGACTGGTGTAATCGACGCATATGCACCACTTACCATTAGATTTCAGGATCATGACCGAGTTCGCGTGCCATTCAGGATGGTCAACCTCGCGAATGAAACCAACCTCCTGGAGTTTATTTAACTCTGAACAAATGGCTTCTTGTTGATCAAGAGCAAAGCATCGAAGCTTTTTCTTTATTGGTCGCTGTCTAGGCCGAATTGCTATCCTGTGCTCGATCACTTCCCTTGGGACTCCAGGCATGTAGGATGGTTTCCATGCAAACACATTTGCATTAGCTTGGAGGAAAGTAATGAGTGCAAGTTCCTATTTATCATCCAGCCTTGACCTAATCCGAATGGGTTTAGATAGGTCATCTAGGAATAAGGGAACTTGTTTGAGTTTTTCATCTGGTCGCAGGGTTACCTTGACCGCATCTGGTTCCTTGGTCGCCACCTTAACGTCCCGTAGGGGAAGTTGGTCAACCAACTCCAAGGATAAGCGATCACAAGTAAGAGCTATATTTTGACTGCATCTGACTATGATCACACCTTTTGGTGCTGGTACCTTGACGCATTGATAAGCATAATGCGTTGCCACCATGAACTTGGTGAGTGAAGGCCTACCAAAGATTGCATTATAAGCTGAATCAAAATCAATTACATCGAAAGTAATGGGGGAAATCACCAAAGGAAGTCGCCATGGCTGCGACAATCCTCTAGGACAATCTTCCTGGCTAAAGGTCAGTGAAGTCTCCGACCATCAGGAAAATTGAGGCTCTCCAGGAGAAGCTTCAATATTATTTACCTCCTAGTAAACAGATTTAAATTGATGCTTAGAAAAATAAGACGAAGATCCACCAAAAATTATATTAACATGATTATTTGGTACCTGATATGGCATGTCCCTTGTCTCCATCAACGCCCTTAATTCCACAGGATTGTCCTTGTTCTGGTATAGTTGACATAGGTGCATTACCTTAATAAAAGTCCTCCATGTGCTTCAACCAGGTGCGACAATTTTTGAGATCGTGTCCAGAAACATTGTGCAATGAACACCATCTTTTACTTCCCTGGGGGTTAGTTTGTTGGTCTGCATGGTCACCATCGCGACACTAGAAGGAGGTTTATTATTTTTGAATGGAACTTTTTTTCCTTTTTCCTGTGGTTGCTTATCAACAACGGTGACCTCATGGAATTAGCCAGCTCCATTCTTTTTGGGCTTCTTGGACTTTCCACCCGCAGATGATTCAGATTTCTTATTCGAATCAACCTTCTTGTTGGTTTTGAGACCAGGTTCAGGAGGTAAGTTACCCTTATCCACCATTCTATTCCATTCCACAGCCTCAACTGCGTCAGAATATCGGTCAGCCATGTCAAAAAGCTCTGACACTGATCTCAGCGGATGGATACCTAGTCCTCCGTGAACCTTCGGTATCGAACGCCATGTTGAAAGGCTCTAATAACCAAAGTGTTAGAGCTATTAGGAATGGTATTTCTCACTCGTACAAATCTCTTAACGAACTACCGAAGAGTCTCAGTCGAAGTTTGGCGTAGATGATAAAGATCATCTTCTTTGCCAGGCTTCTCATATAAGTTTTGGAAATTGTTTAGGATGGCATCGCACAACATTTCCCAATTGTAAATTGATCCTTCTAATTGATTAAACAACCAAGTCTGTCCCGGACCCTCTAGGACCGTTGGCAAATAATTGGCCATAACCTGTTCATTTCATCTTGCCGCTTGAATGGAAGTGACATAAATTTAGAGAAATTTAGATGGATGTTGAGTAACATCGAATCTCTCGATTATGCCACGCTTGAACTTATCAAGCCAGATCACGTTTCGTAGTCCTGGCGAGAAAGTCTTACAGCCCACGTATGAAACACGTAGTTGTCGATCGTCGCGACTATCATCATGGTCACAAAAAGAGTTAGCCTGAGGAAACTCGCGATGTGGCCCCAAGCACGTGTGCACTATTTCATGATTATGGTCACGAGAAGTACTAGTTCGTCTAGCTTTATCATGTCGGGTGTATACAAGATTATGTCATCTCTGGCTTTGATAAGAACTATCTCTCTCTCAAGAATAAGTTGTCGAATAAGATGATGTTGTTGGAGTTACATCTGATGCGACTCCGTCAAGGTTATCTGCAAGCACCCTTGCGAATATTGCCCCATCATCATTCGTGAGACCAGATGGAGGATTGTGAAGTGCGTTTGCAATCACACAGATACGATCATGTGTGCTTCTTTTGGGTGGCAGAGGAGTTTTTACCATTTTCACTTCAACAGTCGGGGAGTATTCTAGAGCTAAGAGTGGAATCTAATCACGTCTGCAACCATCAAGATGTCGCTGGTGAGAAGTTCCTGGACCAAAGTCGCGAGTAGCAGTATCGTGGTGAGCTTGCGCAAGACGTAGAGCTTCCTCTATGACCTTGCGAACCTCTGCCTCTTGCTGTTCACGTGCTTCATTTTCTTTCCATTTGAGTTCTTCTTCTTCCTTGACAATGCATTGCTCAAGAGTTTCCTTAGAAAGTGCAGTGACTTCCCTAGGAACAGAAGTAGCAGACGGTGAAAGCATCTCTTCTTTGTCTGAGTTAGACTCAAAATCGAAGAGATAGTTTAAATTATCTGGAGCAAAATTCTCCTAACTAAACTCAAGGTCCTTGTCACCCATATCATCTGGGACAATGGGTTGTGGCACGTACTCGCCCTCAGATGTGGCAAAACTCACAGAAGGCAAGCGAATTGCCTCGTCGGGTTCTTGGCCGACAGACGTGACTGGAACCGAAGATGATTCCTCCTTGGGGCAAGTCTCGAGGGTAGCATCGTCATCGTTAATCAGGATGTTGTCCTCATCCATGACGTCAACATAATCCTCGAGATCAAATTCGTTCTCGGAATCATGTAAACAAGGGAAAGGATCCATGAATACAATGAACCCCGGTGAATCAAAAAATGTCTTAAAAGATCCCCATGGTCGGCACTAGCTGTCGACGATTGGAACCAGAGTTCCTAGTCGAACTAACACGAATTTAGTTTGTTTAGTAGGGAGACATTCCAGGAAATCACTAGAGAAATCACTGTAAGTATGGATCTAATGACACAAAGATTTATA
Organism: Pharus latifolius; assembly: GCA_019359835.1. Taxonomy (NCBI): domain Eukaryota; kingdom Viridiplantae; phylum Streptophyta; class Magnoliopsida; order Poales; family Poaceae; genus Pharus; species Pharus latifolius. The sequence continues at coordinate 58,617,368 of CM033324.1, read as the reverse complement.
CATGTTCGAGGCCTCAGAGTTTGAGTAATAACCCTACTCCTATTGGTTTTTCAGTATGAAATTAAAGGATTACAAAGAGAATACATTATCTAGTTCTCTATTACCTTGTTTGTTTGAATCCTTCCCCTAAAGGTCTTTTTATACTTGTTGAAGAGACGTCAGTTGCTTCATTGAAAAGGCACCTGATGATCGTCTACAACTACTGCATAGCTGTTGCTATAGGTTATGGTTGGTTGTTGTTTGTCAATTTCTATAATATGCAATTATAGAAACTGCTCATCCATCTTTATCTTCTTCGACGGTTATTTTGTCACGGACTTATGATTTATTTCAGGAATAATCATAAGGATCAAGGAACGGTTATTGTGAATGGTGACTTAACTATATGATCCCTAGATCGTAGTATAAGTTTTCAACACTATGGTCGCATATTGGCTACAACCATGTATTAGTATTTGATTTTGTCTCTACGACATGGTATGATCATGGGAAAGTATCTCTGTGACCATAATACTTGCAGATATTGTCGTGGTATTGCAAATACCCCGACAGGTTTTGTTGAAGTCCCTAGCGAAGAAAAGACGACGCGAGCTGACCGCGTGACCAGTCCTCTCCCGTCGGGCAAACACAGCAAATGACACGAAGGTTTATACAGGTTCAGGCCTCAGTGGAGGCCCTAGTCCTGTCGACCTGCTCCCAACTAGAGTTGGCTAGGGGAGCTCTCTCAGGGGAGAGATGGCTCCAAAGCACGCCTGTTTGATTGTCTATTAGAGTAAAAATGAATTGTCCTCCTCACATGAGGGGTTACAAGGGCTTATATAGGCCCAAAAGATGCAAAAAAGACTAAAGTACCCCGCTTGCCACCGTTGGATCGAGGGGTATTAGCATCCTTCTTCCAGTCAGGAGCCTTGGATGCTTGACAGGTGTCCGCCAATTCCCGAGGCGCTTCTCGCGTGACCCAGAATACAAGGCCCTCGTCTTCGGGAAAATGACGGCATCGGGGGGCCTTGTCCCCGGGCAAAAGGTGGCACCCGAGACAAGCCACCGGGGGGCCTTGTCCTCGGGCAAATGGCGGCACCCGGGACAAGCCACCGGGGGGCCTTGTCCTCGGGCAAATGGCGGCACCCGGGACAAGCCACAGGGAGGCCTTGTCCCCGGGCAAAAGGCAGCACCCGGTACAAGCCCCCGGGGGGGCCTTGCCTCTCACTTGGACTTGATTCCACGGAGATTTCCCCCAACACCAGCCCCCCATGCCCTCCGGGGACGTTGTTCGAGTGCCCGGAGGGGTGGTTCATGTGACCAGGAACATCTCCTCCAGGGTGGATTCCTGGCGCCTTGACGCTTCAATCATCGTGTCAAGCGTTTATGGCTGCGCTATCGTTCATTAAGGTCCCGTCTCGATTGGAGTGCACCGTTCGACCATAATGGCCGCTCGCGGTTCGAACCGACGACGCATCATTTCGCGCGCCCGTCCCTTCAATTCCCGCGTGCTGTTTGAATTGGGCGGCACGGATGCACCGCGAGGAGCCACATGGCACCCATCGGGGCCACGTTCAGCCCTATAAATAGGGCCTCGAGGGACCCGGAGAAGTCACTCGAACCTTCAATCCTCAAACACCACCGGCGCTCTTAGCTTTCCCAGTAGCTCTCTCCCGGAAGCCCAGTCACTGGAAACTCAAGCCCTTTGCCTTAGAGTCCAAGCCACCGGCGAAGTCAATGGGTCCCAAGGGTCATGCTAAGGCTGCTGAGGTGCCTCCGGAGGAAGTCACCGCGGACTTCCTCTGGGCCTCCGAGTTCACGTCGGGGGACTTAGAGTCCCTCGTTGACCGGGGGGTCGTTGCGGATGGGGATGTCCAGATCCCCTCGAAGAAAGATGGTGCTGTAGCTTCTAGGCCCCTAAAGAGTGTTTTGGTAATTAATGACAATTACAAATGTTGAACTAACGTTACCTGTTAAGTTGTGTCAAGATCAAACTCAAAAGACAGGTTAATGAACGGCAAAGAAAGAGCCTCATGATGGAGAAAGGACATTGAGCAAAGAGGCAAAGGTACAGAATAGTATCTTTTTCCATTTTACCGGTCTAAGGTGTTTAGAGAAGAATTTTGACCGGATTTTAGGATAATCGCCGTACTATTAAGAGGAGCATGTGGTGTATCACGAAATACTTCATCTATGTGCCACAAATCATAAAACAACTTGCATTGCATATTAGAAGGTCATACACTTTGAAAATGCAGTTTACCATTCATTTCAAACAAATTCAGTCTCAGTCGGTCTGACCGATTGTGAGCCGGTCTGACCGAATGGACGGTTTGACCGAATGTTTACTCGGACTGACCGATGTTATGTCTAAGTGTAGTTTATTCCTTAAAAAGGTCGGTCTCTCCGTAGTTAAGACCTAGGTCAGTCTCCTGGAACTTCATGACCTATCTTTCTGAATCATATTGTGTTATGACGGTCTGACCGTTTGTTAGACCGGTCTAACCGAGTTTTTGAACTACGGTCTGATCGTGTGGCCGGTCTGTCCGTAATTATCAGCCTGACCGTATAACGTGTCCAGAAACTATGTCGTCTCTGGACGGTTTCACGGTCTGACCGCATTTGGCTCCAGTCTGACCGTGAGTGTGCCTGACAAGGGCAGGTGAGCATTAATTGCGCTTGTTTAATGCCGTTGCAATTGCGGCGGTCTGACCGGGCTTATACCTGCGGTCTGACCGCCAAGTGATCTTTTTCTCCCAATGGCTGATAACGGCTATATTTATTGTGGGGGTATATATACTCCCATGCACGGCCCTATTCATAACTTTTGGCATATTTGTGAACATTGTCATCATCTTTGAGAGCTAAAGCAAGTTTCATACACTCTAGGGTTCTAATTCTTGAATTTGAGAGAGTGTGCATTTGAGATCTTCTAGTACATTGCATTAGATCACTAAATCAATCTTGTGGCACTAGAAGAGCGATAAGTGATCATCACCGGCTTGTTACTCTTGGAGTTTCCCGGCTCCTAGATGGCTAGGAGGAAGGTTTTGGAGAGCTCGTGAAGAAGCCTCAAAACATCTTGTGAAAGGGTCGAGCACGGCTTGCCGGAGCGGTAAAGTGCATCATTAGTGAAATCGAGGTTTGGATAACTCATCACACTAATCCGGCTCGAGATCTAGGTCACTTCTAGAGAGAAGGTTGACTAGATAGAGGAGCGGTTAGAGATTTGAGTTTGCCTCAACGTGGATTAGGGGTGATTGGCAAATCACCGAGACCACGGGATATATCCTTGTGTTAAATTATTCATTGTTCATCATTTGCTCTCATTTATTATTAATTGTTTGATTAGTTGTTAATTTGTTAAAATCGCCTATTCACCCCCCTCTAGTCGATATCCTAGATCCCTTTCACTTGGTATCAGAGCTAGGACTCCATATTTAGAGGATTTAACCATCCCGGAGTAGGATTACTATGGCTAGTGAGGGTCGGATTAACATTGGCAAACCACCACCCTTTGATGGATCAAACTATACTTATTGGAAAACTAGAATGATGGTCTATCTTAAAGGCATGGGTGAAAAAATTTGGAAAGTGGTGGATGAGGGCTTCACTATTCTAGATGATGATGACATGACTATCCTAGATAGAGAAAATGCCTTAGCTAATGCTCAAGCCATGAATGTTCTTTATAGTGCTCTAAATCTAAGTGAATTCAATATAATTTGTAAACTTGAAACGGCTCATGACATTTGGAGAAATCTTATGGATATTCATGAAGGAACTTCAATGGTCAAGGATGCTAAATTATTTATCCATAAGGGCCAATTTGAAAAGTTTGCTATGTTGCCCAATGAAGATGTCTCGGAGATGTTCAACCGATTAAATAACATAGTAAATGAATTAAAAGGGCTTAGTATGGATGTCACGAATGTGGAATTTTGTCATAAATTTCTTAGAGCTTTACCTTCGAAATATGATACAATTGTAACCTTACTTGTGCGCTCAAACTTGAAGAGTGTGACTCCTTTGGAAGTCTTGAGTGAGATTCTCACTCATGACATATTCAAGAAATCTCAAGAAGAAGTGAAAGATGAGGCTTCCGACTCCAAGAAGAAGAACATAGCACTCAAAGTTCAAGCCTCCAAAAGGGAAGACAATGAAGAAGAAAGCGATGAGAGAGACACCGATGAGGAAATGGCTCTCTTCGTGAGAAGGTTCAAGCGGTTCATGAAGAAGAGATATCAAGGAAAGTCCTTCAAGAAAGGACAATCATCCAAAAGGAACCCATTTGAAGAAAGAAGATATTTTGATTGTGGTGAAAAGGGCCATATCTCTGCACAATGCAAAAACAAGGAAGAAGAAAAATCGGTGAAGAAGAAGAAGTACAAAAAGGAAGGAGAAAGTAAGAAGAAGGTTTTCAAGAAATATTACAAGAAGAAGAAGGATGGACAAGCTTGCTTCATTGAATGGGATTCGGATGCTTCAAGTTCCGATTCCGAAGATGAAGATGAAGCATCACCCAAAGGACTCGCCGGAGTAGCTATTAAGGAAGCACCATCTCTATTCTCCACTCCTCATTGCCTCATGGCTAAAGGAGAATCGAAGGTATCATGTGACAAAGATGAATATACTTATGATGACCTAGTTGAGATGATCATCGGTTTTGATGACTATATGAGTAAAGAAAAGGAAAAATTCAAGGAATTAAAGAAGAGATACAAAACTCTTCAAAATTCCTATAAGGAGCTAAAAACATCTCATGAGAGTCTCAAAGAAACTCATGAGATGCTTAAGGAAGCTCATGACTCACTAATTAATCATAAAGCCAACAAAACGGGTAATGACATAGGCATCACTTGCAATATTTTGAATGACTTGCCCATGATGTCTACTTCTAGCATATCTACATCTTGTGAAGATTTAATTGAATTATCATCTAGACCTAAAATTGATGACCATGTGCTTAGTCTTGAAAACAATGAACTTAAGGACAAAATTGAAAAACTAACAAATGATCTAGCTAAATGCTATGTAGGAGAATCAAAATTAAGACATCTACTAGATAGTCAAAGGTTCTCCTTAAGAAAAGAAGGACTAGGCTACATTCCTAAAAAGGGGAAACATGCATTTATTCCATCTAAAACCAAATTTGTAAAAGAAAAGGGATATTGCAACAAATGTAAAAGTTTAGGTCATATTGAGAAAAATTGCCATGCTAGCAAAAGCAACTCATCTTTTATATACAACTCTTGCTACGTTTTAAAGAAAATGAACAATAGCGATATTAAAGCCAAATTTGTTGGAACCCCGATAATTGGTGCCAAAAAGCAAGCCATTTGGGTCCCAAAATCCTTGGTAACTAACCTCCAAGGACCCAAAAGGATTTGGGTACCTAAAAGGACCTAACTTTGTTTTGTAGGTAAATTATAAGGCCGAAGGACAATATTGGGTGCTCGATAGTGGATGCACTCAACATATGACCGGTAATCACATTATGTTCTCCTCTCTAAATAATGAAGGTGCGGAATATGACAAGATCACATTTGGAGACAATAGCAAAGGAAAAGTAAAAGGTTTAGGTAAAATTGCCATCTCAAACGACCTCTCCATCTCTAATGTATTACTTGTCGAATCTCTTAACTTCAATCTCTTATCCGTAGCTCAACTTTGTGATCTTGGATTTTTATGTGCATTTTATCCAAAATAAGTGATTATCACTAGTGTTGATGATAATAGGTTGATTTTCAAAGGTTTTAGACATGGCAACCTCTATTTAGTTGATTTCAATTCAAATGATGTTAATCTTAGTACATGCTTGTTCACTAAATCATCTAAAGGTTGGCTATGGCATAGAAGGCTTGGATATGTTGGAATGAAACAACTAAATAGACTAGTTAAACATGATTTAGTTGTTGGATTAAAAGATGTAAAGTTTGAAAAAGATAAATTATGTAGTGCTTGCCAAGCCGGAAAATAAGTTGCAAACTCACATCCAACTAAAAGCACAATGTCAACTTCTAGTCCACTTGAATTATTGCATATGGATTTATTTGGACCAACTATTTTTGTGAGAATTGGTGGCAATAGTTATTGTCTTGTCATTGTAGATGATTTTTCGAGATACACATGGATATTCTTTTTACATGATAAGTCAATTGTGTTTAACACTTTTAAAAGCTTTGCTCAAAGGGCCAAAAATGAATTTAGTTTCAAGATCAAGAAAGTGAGAAGTGGCAATGGCTCCAAATTCAAGAATACCAAGGTTGAAAATTGGTGTGATGATAAGGGCATCAAACATGAGTTTTCAGCCAAGTATACACCGGAGCAAAATGGAGTAGTCGAACGAAAGAACCGGACATTGATAGACATGGCAAGATCCATGCTTTCGGAGTACAATGTTTCGGACACCTTTTGAGCCGAAGCAATCAACACCGCATGCCATGCCTCAAATCATCTTTATTGTCATCGACTACTAAAGAAAACTCCTTACGAGCTTCTCATCGGAAGGAAGCCAAACATTTCCTACTTCCGAGTGTTTGGGTGTAAGTGCTATATCTTGCGAAAAGGTATACGCTTATCTAAATTTCAAAGTAAATGTGATGTAGGATTTTTATTAGGATACTCATCAAATAGCAAAGCATATCGTGTCTACAGCCAAAACTCCGGTTTGGTTGAAGAGACACATGACATTGAATTTGATGAGACTAACGGCTCTCAAGAGGAGCAAGACAACTTGGATGATGTAGGTAATGAAGGGTTGAGGGTGGCGATGAAGAACATGACCATTGGGGATATCAAGCCGAAAGAAGATAGTGATCAAGATGAAGATCCATCCACTCAAGCTATCCCCTCTTCGTCAACACCTCAACATGAAGATCAAATAGTTGAAGTGGTTAATGTGGAAGATTCGTCTCAACAACAACCGGAAGTACCTTCTACCTCTACTTCACAAAACCCAGTTGAGCATCCAAGAATTCATCACTCAATTTCCAAAGATCACCCCGTCGATCAAATTGTTGGTGACATGCGTAAGGGTGTTCAAACTCATTCTCTTCTTGCTTCATTTTGTGAAAATTACTCTTTTGTTTCCTCTTTTGAGCCCACACTTGTAGATGAAACTTTAAAAGATCTGGATTGGGTGAATGCTATGCACGAAGAATTAAACAACTTCACCCGCAACAATGTTTGGAAATTGGTAGAAGAACCAAATCCGGATGAGCACAATGTCATTGGAACCAAATGGATTTGCAATAATAAAGAAGATGCAAACGGAGTGGTAGTAAGAAACAAAGCTAGATTGGTGGCTCAAGGATATACTCAAGTTGAAGGTTTGGACTTCGGTGAAACCTTTGCTCCCGTAGCTAGACTTGAGGCTATTAGAATCTTGCTTGCTTTTGCTTCATCTCATAATATTAGACTTTATCAAATGGATGTCAAAAGTACATTTTTAAATGGAAAAATTAATGAATTAGTATTTGTTAAACAACCTCCCGGATTTGAAGATCCTACAAAGCCAAATCATGTGTATAAACTCTCCAAGGCTCTCTATGGTCTTAAACAAGCACCTCGTGCTTGGTATGAAAGACTTAGAGACTTCTTAATTTCAAAAGGCTTTAAAATTGGGAAAGTTGATACTACTTTATTTACTAAAAAAATTGGAAATGATTTCTTTGTATGTCAAATTTATGTTGATGACATCATATTTGGATCTACTAACCAAGATTTTTGCGAGGAATTTAGTAATATGATGTCCAGGGAATTTGAGATGTCTTTGATAGGTGAACTAAACTTCTTCCTCGGACTACAAGTTAAACAACTCAAGGAAGGAACTTTTGTCTGTCAAAGCAACTATGTGAAGGACCTACTCAAGAAGTTCGGACTTGGAGAAGCAAAACCAATCAAGACACCAATGGCCACAAACGGTCACCTTGTATCTGATGAAGGAGGCAAACCTGTAGACTCAAAGCTTTATAGATCTATGATTGGTAGTTTACTGTATCTTACTGCTTCTATGCCCAATATTATGTTTAGTGTTTTTATGTGTGCAAGATTTTGAGCCTCTCCTAAAGAAAGTCACTTAATGGCCGTTAAGCGCATTATGAGGTATATAAAATATTCATCGAGTATAGGGTTGTGGTATCCAAAAGGTGCTAAATTCGAATTAATTGGATATTCTGATTCTGATTATGCGTGATGTAAAGTGGATAGAAAAAGCACCTCTGGCAGTTGTCAACTATTAGGAAGATCTTTAGTATCTTGGTCCTCCAAGAAACAAAACTCTGTAGCCTTATCAACCGCCGAAGCGGAATATGTTTCCGCGGGTAGTTGGTGTGCACAATTGCTTTGGATGAGGTAAACCTTGTTGGATTATGGAATAAAATTTGGAAAAGTGCCTCTTTTGTGTGATAATGAGAGTGCGGTGAAAATAGCTACAAATCCAGTTCAACACTCTCGGACCAAGCATATAGATATCCGACACCACTTCCTTAGAGATCATGTTAGTCAAGGTGATGTGGTGGTAGATAATGTGAGAACTGAAGATCAACTAGCCGATATATTCACTAAGCCCTTAGATGAAAGTCATTTTTGTAAACTCCGAAATGAGCTTAACGTCATTGATATATCAAATGTGGATTGAAATGTTGAACTCATATTGGTTGTGCTTGAATTGTTACTTGATTGCATGAACCTCTCATTTTAAGAGTATTTTAGGCTCCTTTATCGGCAATTGAGTAAAATGAACCAAAATATGTTAAGTTGTAAGATAAATACTTCCCCTTTGGTGATATTGTCTATATCTTACTTATAATTATCTTATATATATCTTTCACTATCCAAATCTCTTATGAGCATCAAATCAATCAAATTCCTCCAAGACTTTCAATCCTTCCAGCGGTCTGACCGAACCAATTGCGGTCTGACCGAATGCATCTCCAGAGAGCATCTCTCAATCCCTGCTTCCAGCGGTTTGACCGGTCTCTTACCCACGGTCTGACCGAATTTTCACGACCAGAGACCTTTTTATCCCGAATCTCTGTCCTTTTTCACTTTCTTCCCCACTTGTCTCTTTCACATGCGCCACAAAGTTTTTGGAATCTTCCTCTCCGGTCAAACCCCAGCGACGCCCGGACAAACCGTGGTTCAAGATCACCTCCAAACCATGTCTTCTAGCTACATTTCTCAGATTCTTCTTCATTTTCGAATTAGTTTCCTGTTCATCTTGGGATTTAGGGCAAATGCTATGAATCAAGTCTAAATCTGTTCAAATCCTGAAATTGTCTCTTCCTCTTGATGTAATAAGTATTTTCACGTACATTTGTCCACATTGTGCCCTAAAATCAAGTAAATCTCAGGAATCATGTGAAACCCTAACTCTACGGTTGCACCGGTCTGACCGCCCCTATCTCAGTCTGACCGATAGCAATAGCAGAGCAATGGTTTACTGTTCTGTTGTCATCCATATTATCGTCATACATTCCTATTTCCTAGTATCTTACCTGCTGCATATCTTCCAAATCTTATAGTGGTCGAGGTACTCAAGGCAATGTCTCCGTCCGGACAAACAAGAAGAAATTGGCGAAACGGCCAAAAAGGGCTCTACCCTCGAGCAGTAGCGACAGTCACGATGATGATTGGGTGCCCTCGCCCAGAGATTCAGAAATAGAACAGTCGTCTCACCGTGGTGGATCTTCGCATATGGGCATGGACATCGAGAGCGAGGACGATGAAATAAACGTCCACGCTTATCAAGGCCCGAAGAAGAATTGGACGTCAAGTGACTATACGAAGGCTAGGACCTCCTACGCCTACAATCATGCGAATGATGCCACGACTCCTCATTTCCACTCAATGACCCAACAGGATGCATTCTATGGGCACCTGATCCACAAGAACATTTTTTAGCACAAGTGGATCGAATGGGCGTATGTGGTAAATCAGCCCATCATGGCTCCCTTGGTGCAGATCTTCAAGGACATTGGACTCTATGACTTTGTGGAGCACAAATGCCCATGGAACGCCACTGCTATCAGACAGTTTTATGCTACGATCGAGATCAGATGGGCGGACCAGAAGATCATGTGGATGACAGGCTCTAGGCGGTATGAGGCCACTTTTGAGGAGTTTGCTGTGGCAAACAAGATAAATTATGAGGAAATGAAGGAGGGGATCAATATGGAGGATGAGGATTACCTCCATGAGGATGACTGGCTCCAGTTTTATGAGCAGCTGGCAGGTGGACAGCGGATCGTACCTGGCACCGTTACAGGCCTCAAAGTCCTCCCTGCTATAGTCAGCAAAATCATACGAGCCACGATCCATCCAAAGAGTGGAAATTGAGAAGCGGTCCGAGACTACTATTGGAACTTCATCGACCACATCCTCAAGAGTCATCGGATCAACATTGTCTCCTTCATCTTGAAGACAATTGAGGATGTCTCGGTAACCACTCTTCCGAACCTATACTCTGCTCCATATATCATGTCTTTGCTGCTTCAGAAGACGAAGTTCCCTCGCCGATCATGTGACATCAGACATCTCGGCTATAAGCCATTTAGTGTCAATCCGCGCGTCTTGGCTCGAGGACAAGGAGCACAGCATCAGCAGCAGCAGCAGCCGGCTCAGCCTATGCCTCCTCCTCCTCAGCCTCAGGCTCAGCAGCCAGCACAGTCTAGCCAAGCCCCCGCCTGGTTTACACAATTCCAACAGCAGTTCCATCAGCTGATGATGGATCAGTTTGCTACTCTTCTCCAGGGGCTTGAGCTCGCACTATCGGACTTGGCGGCATTGAATGATCAATTCCAGACCTTCTCGTCGCGCCAAGATCAGTTTGAGCAGCGCTTCGACGCCTTCTCCGCTCACTTCTACACCAGATTCCCTCAGACTCCTCCTTTCCATCCTCCAGATGATGATGCTCCTGCCGATCCTTAGTTTTTATGGCAATTGATGCCAAAGGGGGAGAGAAGAGAGTAGGAGAGAGAAGAACTTTAGCTGAAAGAATTTTTGATGTAAAAGCTTTAATGAATGACTTTTATGAACTTTTGATAACTTCATGTTATATGAGATGTGGTTTATGAGATGTGTTGTGTGTTATTTTCATATGACCTTGTGATCTTGATATCATGTGTTGAATTGAATGTCTAATTGGTGACCTATGTGATGTTTTGAAAACTCTTGTGATACTTCATGATTATATAGAGAATGAATTGAGATATCATCTTATATACATGCTTGAACTCCACCAAAAGACCAAAATTCTCATATTCATATATTTAGGGGGAGTGTGTGATGAGCACATCACCCCTAACGATGCGTCCATTCTTCCAACACCCGTTGTCCAAGGACCAATAACAAGGGCACGTGCACGTCAACTAAATCACCAGGTGAGCTCGTTTCTTAGTACACGAGAGAATATTGACAAGAGCGAGTTACTACCTAATAATATTGTGCTTGTGCTCAGGAATCATGGTGTTGATCAGCGAGGGTGTCACTTTGCGCCAAGACGGGTCGGGAATCAAGTCTACCGCGAGCTGGAGTCCGGGTCGGCCACGGCGCAGCAGCCTATCTTCAAACGGGCGTAGCAGATGCATACGGGCTTTGTTTGGGGTGTTCAAGTACATTACGGAGAAGCTCTCGATGAGACCTTTCCAACGGATCTCGTCCCACGTCCAAAATCCTTCTGAGTCAATCACAATCGTCAAAACAAGTGGAGACCAGATTCTATTGGGCCGTGCGGTGCTGTGTCACCTGTCTATTGGGCCTCAGCCCGTGTATCCCGCGTGGGGGGGTGCGCCCCAAACCCTAGACGCCACCCCTCTCGCATATTAAAACCTCGTAGCCGTCATTGTTAGACTTGGGTTTTGCTTAGAATTTTCTACTGTTGCAGTTCGCCGTCTTTCGGTTTGTGGAACCCCAACACTTCGTGATCTTAATACATACTTGCAATTCGAGATTGCTTCTTCTGTGTTCTTGCACGTGTTCTTCGATTCGCTTGCAGGAACAAGCCTTCATGGCTAGGTCAACCGCGCCTCGGTACGGTTGATAACGAACAGAGCAATGGTGTAGCGATTGCAGGCCTAGATCGGTTCTGGTCGAAAGTCGGATCGTCAACGTCGAGTCTCCACCAATCGAACTATCCCTTACCTGTCGGAAGATCGGGACCCCGTTCCTCATCAAGTGGTATCAGAGCTCCGGTTGCCCGTCAGGTATCTCGTATCCCATCTGTTCATTGTTCATCGTTTTACCCATCGTCCAGAAAAAAGCCAAAAAAAATTAGGTCATAGTCTTCCGCTGTCCAAACCACTTTGAGCCTTTTCCAATTTTCATTTTCAGTTTTGCATTGTTGAATTTGTGCCCGTGGTCATCGTCGTATTGCTGGTCAATTCGTGTTCTTGGTCTAGGTAGAGTATCAAATCCCAATTCTAAACCGAAACCAAATTTGAGTCGCAATCGGTTCGGATTTCTCTTTGGCATTGCTGTTTTTATGAAGACAATATCTTTGTCTTCTGAACACTAATTTGGGCGATTAAATAGTCTAAATTGTATCTCTCGAAGAGATCTACAACTTTGTTCATTGCACCAAATTCCAGAAACGCCATATTCGTGGCGAAAATTGCGTTGGAAGTTAATCTGTTCCATCTCGAAGTAATCTATATAGCCTGTATTTCGGGGGCCATATCTCCTAGTTCCAGACCCCAAATTGGGTGTTCCATATATTCAAATTTATGAGAAAGAAAAGTGCTACAACTTCCTTTTTATAAGTTTTTGCCTTTGAGGTCTCTAAGAGCCCCAAATTAATATTGGAAGTTTCTGCAGAGCATCTTTGCTAAACTGCCGAGAGTATTGTGATAGGATTTGTGTGTAATTCTTAAATTTTGAGTTGTAATCCATCCTTTGCAGCACTCTTGTAAAAAAAAAAGAAAAAAGGCAAGTGCATAAAAAAGAGTCGCACGAAAAGAAAGATCAGCCAAAAAAAAAAAAAAGAGATCAGAAGTGCTTGCATCCTTTCATGTCCATCGCCTGTGCTGATCACTTTGCTTACTTGAACTAGTTTTAGGAACGCGTTTAGGCCAGCAACTGTGACACGTACTTTGGACACTTATTCAACTTAGCATTCTGATTTCAATTATTGTTAACCTTTGCTACCATAACTGCCATCCAAGCTCCACATACTTTCTATCAGAACAGGATTCAACCTTGCAATCGTTACACTTAAGCTCGTCACGATATGATGAACCAGCCACCAGTTGTACCTTCTGCAGCGTTGGTAAGAACCTTGCAAGAGCGTGGTAAGACGCTTGAGAGGGTGTGAATCCACTTGTCTGAACCTGGTAGTTTGTAGGGATAATATTTCTTGTGTTTCTTCTACTTTCTACTAATCATGGCAGGATCTGATAAAGAGGACAACGAGTGTGTCCTTCATGCTGAGCTGAAAACCATGATAGAAGAGATAACCAAAGGTATTGAAAGATTGGAACGACGTTGTCGACGATTCGGACTCGGGGCCCTCAGCCGAACTTATGCAAAATTTGTAATTGTGAGACCTTTCAAGATGACCCTCCGGGAAGGTATGCTGAACAATGGTGAACAGGAGCACAGAGAGATTTATACAGGTTCGGGCCCTCGATGGTGGGAGTAAAAGCCCTACGTCCTGTTAGGATTTCACTATATGAGATAAAGCTTTACAAACTAGCAGGGAGAAACCTTCACAGGCGAAAGTCTTCCCTATATAAGTGTACAAAAAGAAGCTATAGGAGACTTGTAAGTGTTGTCTAATCTAAGCCGTAGACCTGGCTGTTTAAGTGATCGAGATATCTTGTATCTCACTTATCTTAGGAGTCTTGTTCTTCCAAATGTCTTGGATCCCCCGTTTGATATACTTTGCCACCTTTTTATATTGGTCGAAAGGGTGCCATGTGAAGAAAACTGCATCAAACAGTTGGATGCGGTTCCTGAAGAACCGCTATTAACTTCCACGGAGGTTATTAACACGTTTTAATCATGAATAACCGCATTAACCTCTGACGGTTGGTCTTCAACGTGGAGGAATCTTCGGGATGCTTGGAATATCCTGGTATAAAGATAACCGAATAAACTCCAAGCACCTTGGTCGAGAATGTTCTGACCGCGGAATGTGGGCTGACCGCGCAACATCCCGGATATCCAGTCCAGTCCGCGTATAGCATACGAACTTCTGACCGCACAAGGCTGTCGGTCTGATCGCACGAAACCCGCGACCTGATCGCGTAAAGCTTGCGACCTCATGGTGATGCCCCTCAGAAATAGCTTGAGTTCGCATCGCCAGATACATGTCTGGTTCGAACCTGTCTTGAACCAAAAGTTTATTATAAGTGACCCGGGTGTCAATCCTCGTCAGCTAGCCCCCAAATTTGAAGAAAACGAAGAGACGTGTTTATTTCGAATTTTAAAATCACGCATTGGATTTTTAACCCGACTCTTCAATTTTTCCACTTAGTGGCGCACTAAGTGAAAACGGTTGGTTTCCCAAGACGGGTTCTGACATTACGTGACGGGCAATGATAGCGCCGTAGAATTGTTTTTATCTCGAGGTAAAATTGTAAATGCTTTGACGAAACCCGAGGCGCCTGGAATGCAAACCGTCACCCAGGTGGCTATAAATACCAGGCTCTTGGATTTGTAAAACCCCACAATTTCCCTCCACGCCTAAGTCCTTTTCTTGTTATCCTGCCTCCTTCCTTTTCACATACTCCTCCCAATGGCAGATCACGATATCATCGAGATTGAGAGTGATGAAGGGGAAATTGTCGAACAAAGGCCTCAAACGATTGAAGTCCCGTCTCCCTTAAGGAAGAAACCCAAGGTCGACGAAGGATCTTCCAGTGGAACAAAGGTGAAGAATGTAGCAAGTTTCTTTCTTCCTTCAGTTCCTTTGACCCTCCCCGTTCATACTTCTCGGAAAGTTAGGCCTTTATCCTTAGAGAAAGATCCCATCACATCCAATTCTCCCATTCTTTTGGGTGATCAACATCCTGGTCGGCAAGCGGTGACTATCCCTCGATCAGATGATTGTCATATTGGGTTGGCGAAGCAATCTTATGATGGGAAGGTTGCTCTTCCACCATATGATGATCTTCCTCCCAAGATGGGTGTATTAACGGGTTATGCACCGGGACAGGTAACAATTCTTCTCCCCTTTTGCTGATAATTTTAGTTAGTATGACTAACTTTTGAAAAATGCAGGAGGTAGGAGGCTCCAGCGATCAGCCTTCTGCTGCTCCATCTCTTCCTTCCGGACAGACTCTTCTGGAAGAGAAGAATGCCCTGGAGAAGAAGACCGAGGAGATGACCTCGAAGATTCTGCGTCTAGCAGAATGTCTTGATCGATCCCGAGAAGAGGCGCACCATTTCCGTCGAGAGAGGGACTTCGCTCAGCAACAGCGAGAACTCTCTGACTTGATTAGGGACAATAGCGCGTCTGTTGTTAGGGACGATGTAGATAGACTTAGGGTAGTTGCTAGTTCCCTGGGGGTTGCCAGTGTAAATTCTACTGACAACAACATGTCCCTTGGGGAACTTTGTAAACTTCTTTCGGAGCAAGTCGATGTTTTGATCGACTGCATCCCTTTTGTATGTAAAGAATGTAAGAAATAAAAGTTTCTTATTTCTCATGAATATTCTTCACATCTTCTGTGCGAAAATATAGCCATAAACTTTATGTTCGCGACCATTCATACACAGGAAACTTTAGTTCTGCGATCAGAATCGCTTTTAAGAAAAAAGCACTGCGACCTGCCCTGATTACGCGATCAGTTTCAGAGCCGCGGTCAAAACTAAAGTGCGACCAAAGTTGGGACTCGGTCAGGCTGTCACTCCGATTAGAATCGAAGTTTTAGCCTAAAACACGATTTCGATAAAACCATAACCCAATTAGAAACATTCCAGTACGTCAAAAATTGAGTTACATGATTTTTTCGAAAAAAATGTTCAAAGTATAAAAAGGAAAAACGTCTTCTGAAAAGTACTGAAAATTTTTCAGCCCTTTTGCACTTTCAGTTTCCAAAACAAAGAAGTCTTTTTGTTTCAGATCCGACACCTGAGTACTTTATCGGGTCCATCAGAGACAGTATCCATTATGGGAAATGAATAAAGCATTCAATGGAACGTTTGAAATGAGCCGCTTACTCATTAATGCATCGCCTTGGGTCTATAAAAAGAACAGATATCTTCTCAAAGAAGCCACACAGCCAAAACCCTCATTATTCCCGCCGCACAAAACCCTCATTTTCTTCAGCCTTCATCTTCCCAAAATCGCCGGCTTTCCCTTTGATTCTCCACCAAAGATGGCGTCCTGGAGCAGATCCATCCACCATTCCGAGGAGAGCCTAATGGCGTTAGAGAAGGAGGAGATCCTTTCTCCGCGGCTGCTCATTAACTGGCAGCCTGCGGAGAAGGACCAAGAAACTCCAACTGTCCAAGAGGGCGAGTTGGTGGTTTTTGAGGAGTACCTGCGCTGCGCGTTCCGATTCCCCGAGAGTCGGTTCCTCAAGGATGTCCTTGAGCATTATGGGTGGGAACTGATCAACCTCCACCCCAACACGATGCTGATCCTTGCGGTATTCCAGCATCTTTGTGAAGCCTTCGTCGGAATATCTCCCAACGTGGATCTTTTCCGGCGATTCTACTTTTCAGCGTGGTCGAAGAGCACCAACGCTGCCGGATGCATCTACTTCCGGCTGAGGGACAAAAAGGAGTATCCCTCCCCACCCCTGCGAGATTCTGTGCACGGGTGGCACCAAAGGTGGTTTTACTGCTCTCCACCATCTGAAAGTAGTCTATGGTTTGAAAACTCGCAACCGGAGAAGTCGAGCGAGTTAGATGTTCCTCCGGCGATGAACTCGGAGCTTTCGAAGCATGCCGAGGTGATTCTTCACTTGGTCAATCAAGGATTGACGGCTCGAGACATCATTCGAGACTTCGTGAAGAATCGGGTGAGTCCTCTACGTGAAAGGGCTCATCCGGCGTGGGAGATTAAGTCCATGGCTGATAGCACCCTGGACTACAGTCAAGGTATTTATTTCTTTGGCGTTGAGCTTTCCCATTTTTGAATTGTGTAAATTCTGACTTGAGTTTGGGAACAGTCCTGCCTTCATCCGAAATTGAAAGGCGGACCAACTCCCTCCTTAGGGCCTACAACGCCGATATAGAGGGCCCTAAGGGATCACCTCGTCCACAGAGTCTGATTCACGCCGGCGACGACCTTAAACAGGAGCGCCGAAAGGTACATTCTCTATCCGGCCTCCATTTTTTAGATCTTATGCATGTCCTGCGTTAAACATTTTCATCAAAAATGTGAATCAGCTCCTAGGAAGGTTTGCCGAGACGACTTTCCCGAGTGAGAACGTAGGTTCTCATGGGAAGCCAACGGTAAAAAACGTGAAGAAGGTCTCCCAAAGACCCAGGACAAAGAGTCCTGCCTCCAAGAAGGCCAGGCCAAATCCTGGGGAAGGGTCTTCACGGAGCGTTCCTCCTACCGCAAGAAAGACGGCGGTAAGATATCGCATCCCTTCTGTTTTACCAGGTGCAGATTGGAATCTCTTCTTCGTCGTACAGGGAGAGGGGAGCGAGGAGGAAGAAGATGATGTTCCTCTGATCCTCCAGAGGAGGAAGTTCGCGGATCTCCCATCCGGCGATGCCCCAAGCTGCCCCGCAGAGACCACTACTATCGAAGAGGTGGTCGTGGCAGATCCTGCGACCACCAAAAATCTTGTGGTCGCGGGTGACCCCCCAATTCCTGAAGCCCCCGAGACTTCAGGACCGGTTGTCTCTGTTCCTCTGGTTGAAAGGACGACCACGGTAAGGATTCCTTTCTGTCATTCTTTTTATGATTTCTTCTGTATGTTTGACAAATCAATGCTCATACAGGAAGAAGAGCTTCTCCCTGTCACTAATGCAAGTCCCAGGGGGGAAAATCCTCCTCCTCTGCAGACAGAGGAGGAGGTAGTTGAGCAAAGGCCGGTTGTGGTGGCTCCGGCGACCCAGGAGTTGCCAAGGCCTTCGGATGTAGCCCCACCAGCCAGTACGGTAGCCCAGGTAAAGACCTTGCTTTTTGTCTCTATCTTTTCCTTAGAAATATGCTCATAGCTGAACATATCCAGGGGGGAGCTACCTTGTTTGCCATGAGGAAGGCAAGAACCGATGATGGTTCTTCTTCCCAAGGGGAACCTTCCCAGAAATCCCAGGAGCGAATGGGATTTCAAATAAGGTAAGAACCTTAAACTGGTAATAATCTTAAATAAAAACTGCTCAAATTGTCTTTCTTGTCAGGCAAAGAAAGACGGCGCCCAGCTCTTCAACCGCCTCCGGAGGGGTTGAAGCCGCAGCTGGTACAGGAGCTTCCAACAAAGAACGCTCCACCCCTGTGGTCCAGGAAGTCGTCCAGACCGCAGGGGAAAGAATAAATGTAGGGACCCAGTCATCACCGATGACTACTGGGGGTAGCGCCCAGCCAGCACTCCCACCAACTGTCCCTGTAGTAAGCGCATCAGAGGCTCTAGCGAGGATCCCCGCTGAAATGAATGATGCTGTCTTACAAAAGTTTATGAAGGTATAAAAAACCTCCATTCTCGTGCCTGAATTGTACTTAGGACACCTTTGATCTTCTTCTTTGGCACCACAGGGATTATCCTGGCTAATAAGCCATTCGCATGTTGTGATGGCCAGTACAGAAGCCATTCAAAAAGAACGCGACAGCTTGCGCAGGTGAGTACCATTACCCTTTGGTTAGCATGGGTGCATTTTGGTTGTGACTGCCTTGATTTTGCTGCAGAGAGGTTACATTTTTGAAGAAAGAGGTAGCCAGTTCAGTCTCAATGTTTAAGAAACAAGAAACTGAACTCAACAAACTTCGATCAGAGAATGCTGGTAAGCCAATTCCTGATCAAGAAGACTTGAATCCATAATATGCAAATAATCTCCTCTCTCTGTACAGCGCAAGCAGGTCGAATTACGCAGCTTAGTTGGGACAAGGGGATTCTTGAATCCTCGATTCGCCACACCGATCGGGCGATCAAAGAGCTGAGCCTTCGGATCTTCGAAAAACTGAAGGCCGTGGCTGATCTTTTGAAGACCGATGTGGTGGAACCGAAGCAAGACAACCTCAGCATAAGTGATTGGACATCGCTGCTTACTGCCCAGGCGGATTCACTGCTTGAGTATCTCCCGGGAGATATACGGCGACGCGAAGAGGTGATTAGAACCAGGGTTCGATCAGCCGCAGTAGCCGTACTCAGCCGGGTTCGACTTCACCATGGCCCAGATGCAGATTTGAGCTCACTGGTGGGTCCGGTTGAGGTCGAGAGTGAAGAGCTGCTCGATGCAGTCATAGAGGAAGTCAAGCCCCTAGTAGATAGGCTCCTGACTGAGCTGGGGATCGAATGATCCTTATTTTTGTATTTAGACAATTGTGTATAATGCAATGTATGTAAAAAATCATTTTTGACAGGAAATATATATTTTGCATTTTCATAAAATGAATTCCATACTATGAGCACATCCCCCCTAGCCCCCGCCTCTGCTTATGAATACTAAAGCCTTAGTGTTATAAGCAGAGGAGAAAACATAAGCGTAATGACCAAGGGTGTGTGTTTTAAACCAGCGATCAGGATCAATATAACGTCTAATCTTATTGCGAACTGGTAGCCACTCGGATGACCAAGGACTTACCAGATAGCCCCGTATGCGTTGAGAAACGGCTTATTTAGGAGTGACTTATCTGTAAGTGGTCATGAGATCGACCACCGAATCCGATTAGATTGTTGTAATGATCTGACCGTCGGCGGTCAGCCCCCAGGTCGAATGCATATGATACGGGTTTAAAGAGAAAAACTCATTGTATGAAAGCAAAACCTATTTTGTTTTGGCAAAAGATGCTAATTGAACAGGAAAAAAGTGATTGGAATACTTACACGTAAAACTTGCGAAGTTGATCGATGTTCCAAGTATTGGACAAAATCCGACCATCCTCCATAGCTAACCGCGCCGATCCTGTCCGCGGCACTGAGATAACAGTATAAGGACCTTCCCATTTTGGGGAGAATTTGTTGCGATTAGACTTGTTGGGGGAATCCCCAGCGGTCCCACGAAGTCCTAAGAAGCACCCGGTGAGATCCGGAGGGTCTCCGGGAACCCGGTGAGATCCGGAGGGTCCCCGGGACCGGTGACACCCGGTGAGACCAGGAGGGTCTCCGGGACCCCGGTGACACCCGGTGAGATCCGGAGGGTCTCCGGGCACCCGATGAGATCCGGAGGGTCTCCGGGACCCCGGTGACACCCGGTGAGATCCAGAGGGTCTCCGGGAATCCGGTGAGATCCGGAGGGTCTCCAGGACCGGTGACACCCGGTGAGACCCGGAGGGTCTCCGGGACCCCGGTGACACCCGGTGAGATCCGGAGGGTCTCTGGGAATCCGGTGAGATCCGGAGGGACTCCGGGACCCCGGTGGCACCCGGTGAGATATGGAGGGTCTCCGGGAACCCGGTGACACCCGGTGAGATACGGCGGGTCTCCGGGACCCCGGTGGCACCCAGTGAGATACGGAGGGTCTCCAGGAACCCAGTGACACCCGGTGAGCTCCGGAGGGTCTCTGGGACCACGGTGACACCCAGCGAGCTACGGAGGGTCTCCGGGACCCCGGTGGCACCCGGTGAGTACGGAGGGTCTCCGGGACCCCGGTGGCACCCGGCGAGCTCCGGAGGGTCTCCGGGACCCCGGAGAGCCTCCGGGACCCCGGTGGCACCCGGTGAGATACGGAGGGTCTCTGGAACCCCGGTGGCGCCCGGTGAGATCCGGAGAGCCTCCGGGTCCATGAAGAGCTGTTGCTGACCGTGGGGCCCCCAGGAAGCTTGTGGCGCCACGTGTCGAGCATCCAGGCCGTCCATCAGGCCAAAGGACGTCTTCGCCCTTCCATCCAACGGTCGCAGCGAGGGCATTTTTTTCTTTTGTATTTCTTAGGGGCTATATATACCCCTCTTGTACCCTTTTTCAGGGATTCCAATTCATTTCATATAAACACAATTCCCGGCTCTCTTGGAGACCTCTCCCCGAGAGCTCACCTCCCCAGCGGACTCACGTCCGGAAAGAGCCAACAGGACTAGGGCCCCCACTGGGACCCGAACCTGTATAAACCTCTGTGTCACTTTCTGTGTTGCCCGGCGGGAGGAGACCAGTAACTCGGTCTGCTCGCGCCGCTGTACTCGTGCTGCGCACGTCCGAACCTGCCGGGGTATCCGTAATACCACGACAGTTGGCGCCGTCCGTGGGGACTTCGCGACGAATCGCCATGGCTCCCGCAACCACCAGAGCTCAAGCCCTCTCATCTCCCGAGGGCGCCGGTCCTAGCAACCCGACTCCGCATCCGCGAGATGAGGCTTCTGCGGCCCTGCCGCCCGGGGGCGTACGGGCGGAGGACTCGCTTCCTCTACTCGTGGCCTCCGGCCAAAGAGTCCTCGTTTCCGACCCAGCGGCCGCAACCGAGCTTCCGGAGCCTAGTGCGCCCCAACTCTCCGTTCCGGTCTCTGGAGATTCCATGCTGGGGGCTTTGATCCAGGGCCAGCTTCGTACCCAGCACACCCTGGAAGAGCTGCTGCGCGTCCTGGTGCGGCCCCCAGATCCCGTCTGCCCGCCTCCGTATCCGTTCATGGGAGCACCGCCCCAATTCTTCATGGGGAACCCCGCCTTTCCCGGGCCGGGGATGTTCCCCGTTCCCGGAGGTGCGCCCGGGCCGTATCCGATCCCGGCGACACTTCCTGCGCCGGGGAGTCAACTCGTCTCCGAGCCCTCCCCTGCCTCTGGGAGTCGTCCGGCCCCGGGTCCAGAACCCTCGCGAGCGGTTACCACCGTGCCGGGGCCAACCCCGGCGCCCAGGCCTGGCAGCCTCCGTGGGCCGACGGCCGGTATCAGTGCAACGCCCGCTCCCGCGGACGCCCCGGGGACTCGAACTGCGACCACTCCCGTTGCCGAACCGAGCGCGGACCCGGCGCATGGCCCGGTCCGCGTGCCGGCAGCGTCCACTGGGACTGTGCCAAACGCGCATCAGCTCCCTCCCCCTCCGGGGCCGCCCCCGCGGGCGCCCCCAGCGGATCAGACCCGCTTCACAAGGGAGGAGGTCGAGCGAATGCGTACCACCAGGTCCGGAGAAACCACCTCCCGTCATCGGTCAGGACTCCCCCGAACCCGCCGGCGCGCAGAGACGCGCTCCCAAATCGCCCGGGGGAAAAGACCGTTCAAAGAAGTTGCCACCACTCCTGAGGAATACCTTGACGCCCAAGAGGTCAGCTCAACCAACCCGGAAGAAAAGAGACGACACCTCCAAACCGGCGGACTGCTGCCACCCCTTCCAGACTCCGACAATGAGCACGCGTCCCCGGCAAGTGATGACGGCGACCATGGATCCCCCAAGGAAGTTGAAGGGACCAACCAACCGTTGTGCAGCCGTCTCTGCTGCATACGCTGGCCGCGGCCTTACCGCCCGCCTCACATCGAGCATTACAATGGTGAGGCCGTTCCTTACGAGTTTGTGCAGGTGTACTCGACGGCCATCTCGGCGGCCGGGGGGGACGAGACAGTGCAATGCAATGTCTTCCCCCTCTACCTCACGGGCATCGCACGCTCATGGTTCTACAACCTGAAAGCTGGATCCATCAAGTCCTTCGTGCATCTGAAGAGCGAATTTTGTGCGAACTTCCAAGGCAACTATGTGCGGCCCTTGGACTCGTCCCAGCTCTACACCGTCCGGCAGAGGACGGGGGAGACTGTCCGCAGCTTCTTTAAGCGCTTCGCTCAGGTGAAAAGCAAAGTGGCGCATGTCCCTGACTCCACGGTCATCGAAGCATGCAAGAGCGGGATACTCCCCCGGGAGCTCCACCAGAGGCTCTCTCGGAGCTGCCCCACCTCCGCCGACGAACTCTTCACCGTACTTGAGAAGTACGCCCGCGCGGAGGAGGACGATCTTTGGAAAAAGAACCAGGGGGCTCCTGCCCCCGCCGACCGGGAGCCCAGGGACACCTCCAGCAAACGTCCCCGAAGAAGTGATCGTCGCGAGCCACGGCCTCGGGAGGCTTTCGTCCTCGAGGGCGGAGGTGGCTCGCGCGACAGCGCCAAAGGCAATCGCGCCCCTCCTAAGTCAAAGGGTTACGCTGGAGGACAATCCTCCCGCGGGCGCGAAAGCCGCGCCAAGCAGAGCAAGGAGGGCACAGCCAACGTGTGGTGCACCTTCCACAAGTCGAGTACCCACGCTACTCGAGAATGCCATCAGCTTCTACAACACTTCGCGGCCTTCCTCGACCAGCGCAGCCAGGGGGAGGGGGCCCTGCCTCCTTGCCTCCCCCGACAGCTTTGCCTGCGCTCCCCGCTCCCGCGGGTGAGCAGTAAAGACAAACACAAGAAGGGAGCCCAGCTCAGGAGCTCCCCTTCCAAACCTCCCAAAGACGCATAAACGTCATTATGGGGGGATCTGCCGCGAGACAGGACTCCAAGCGCCAGCGCAAGGAGTACGCGCGAGAGGTGAAGGTAGTGGGGGTGCTGCATGCGTCTCCGCCACCAAAGTGGTCGGACGTCCCCCTCACCTTTACGGCGGAAGATGCGCGCGGGGTTCGCTTCCCGCACGACGACGCGCTCATCGTCTCAGCTACAGTCTACAACTGCCAACTGGCACGCATCCTCGTCGACGGCGGAAGCTCCGCCGATGTCTTATACCTGAAGGCGTTCAGGGAGATGCAAGTCGACGAGAAGCTGTTGCAGCCCGCGCTCGGGCCGTTACAAGGCTTCGTTCCCGGGAAGACCATCCACCCGGTGGGGAAGGTTGATCTACCAATAACTTTTGGCACCCCGGAGAACTACCGGACGGAGATGGTCCGATTCGATGTGGTGGACCTCCCCTCTTCATACAACGCCATTATGGGGAGGACTACGATCAACCACCTGGGGGTGGCAATTCACTAGAACTATCTCTGCGTGAAAATCCCTGGGCCTCACGGTGCAATCACCGTTCGAGGCGATCAGAACGTGGCCCGCGCTCTTTACGAACACGCCACCGCCGCCGTCGGGAACATCAACGTGATCAAGACCCCGGGGGGGGCGCCTCCCCCTGAATCTCATACAGCTCCGGCCGTTCCCCTCGGGAGGCCATTTCCGAGGCCACGCCCAGAGGGAGACCTTCGGAAAGTCCGGCTGTCCGCGGGAGATGAAGAGAGAACCGTCAGGATCGGAGCAGACCTCGCCGAGGAGCACGCCGAGCAGCTTGCGGTTTTCCTTCGCGAAAACTCAGACGTTTTCACATGGGAACCCTCGGACATGCAAGGCGTCGCCCGGGACATCATTGAGCATAAGCTCGCTGTGATCCCCGGCCGCTCCCCGGTCAAGCAGAAGTTGAGGAAGTTATCCCTCGAGCGCCAAGACGCCATCAAGGTAGAGGTCTCCAAGCTTCTAGAGGCGGGGTTCGTGCGGGAAGTCCTCCAACCCGAATGGTTGGCAACCCCGTCCTCGTAAAGAAGTCAAGTGGCAAGTGGAGGATGTGCGTGGATTTCACTAATCTCAACCGCGCTTGCCCAAAAGATAACTATCCACTCCCGCGGATAGACCAACTGGTCGATTCGACCGCGGGGTGCGAACTGATGAGCTTCCTCGATGCGTATTCGGGATACCATCAGGTTCGGATGGCTGCAGAGGACGAGGAAAAGACGAGCTTTATAACTCCCCTCGGCACCTTCTGCTATCTCCACATGCCCTTCGGGTTGAAAAACGCCGGGGCAACCTTCCAGCGTCTCATGACGCTGGTCTTGAAGGATCAAATCGGAAGCAATGTCGAGGTCTACGTTGACGATGCGGTCGTCAAAAGCCTCCGCACGGCCGCACACATCGACGACTTGGCGGAGACCTTCTGCAGCCTCCGCAAGTACGGGTTGAAGCTCAACCCGGAAAAATGCGCTTTCGGCGTACGTGGCGGAAGGCTGCTTGGCTTCTTGGTATCCCAGCGGGGCATTGAGGCGAATCCCGAAAAAATTCGGGCCCTGCTGGACATGCCTCCCCGCGTTCCGTCAAAGACGTGCAGAGGCTTGCAGGCCGCCTGGCCGCGTTGGGTCGTTTCGTCTCGCGGTCAGGAGAACGCGGGCTCCAGTTCTTCAAAATCCTTCGGGATCTCGAGGGGTTCAGGTGGACCCCGAGGCCCAGACGGCATTCAACGCGCTAAAAAAGTACCTCGCGAGCCCTCCGATGCTCGTGAGCCCGTCCCCGGGGGAACCCCTGCTACTGTACCTCGCCGCGACCCCCGTCGCAGTGAGCGCGGTGCTCGTGAAAGAACAGGATGGACAACAATGTCCTGTGTACTACGTCAGCGAGGCCCTTCAAGGGGCTAAGATGTGGTACACTAAGGTGGAGAAGCTGTGCTACGCCCTCCTCATGGCGTCGCGGAAGCTCCGCCATTACTTCCTCAGGCAGCCAATCACGGTCCCGTCATCTCTCCCGCTGGGAGAAGTAGTGAGAAACAAGGAGGCCACCGGCCGGATTGGCAAGTGGGGAGCCGAGCTCGCTCCTTTCTCCCTCACCTTCACGGGCCGCTCTGCCATCAAGTCACAAGTCCTCGCTGACTTCGTGGCGGAATGGACTCCGACCGCCGAAGCGGACGAAGGGACTCCCTGTGAGACCCCCATTTGAGGATCACCTTGGTAACCGCCCAGGTAGGTTACACACAGCAGGATGTCACATGAGCTCCAAATCACACAAGCATAGTAATATCATTTAACAAGTATCAGGCCAACATGGCCAATATTACATAGCCAAAGCACCGAAAATGGCGCTAAGTAGAGTTGCTAAGAAAATAACTAGTTTATCAGAACCAGAATCGGTATCCAAGTACCAAACACACAACATAAAGCACAAAGCAACGACGAATAGCTTGACTTCCATCCGCAGCGGGGTTGGAGTGGCTCCTCCCACATCTGACTTGACTTGGTGCATAATCCTTCTAGAACGTGGGCTCGTCCGGGGTGCTTCCATATTCAGCTGAGTACTCATAATTGAAGGAATCGGGATCCTCGAATCCCTCTTCTACAGTGGGATATAAATGCAAGGGTGAGCACTTGGTGCTCAGCAACACTCATTCCGGGGATTAATGCAATTGTACTTACATGAGGGTGAAACATATGATTACGGGGTTTTAGTTTCATATGGATAGAGATATATAGATTCCCAAGTCATTTGTTCAGTAAAACAGTACTTCTGTCATGAAAATGATAGCTTAAACATTAAACAGGTTTTCAATAAAACATTAGATGTAGTGGTCTCCCATGAGTCACTACTTTGTTAACCGCATTATGAAAACATTCCAAACATTACTTGTGCTATAACCCATGGATAACATCCACTACGAAAAGACTCCTAAACCTGGGAGTACAGAGTATCTGATACTTCTTTTACACTTTGCAAAGGTGTACCTCTTTTTAAATCCACTGGTTCACTCGGCTTTCAAGTCGGATCAGCTCCATGTGACTTATACACATGTGACAAGGCCGAGATCACACAACGCTTTTACAGTTCAGTATTAACAGTATCCCTGCCCGGTAAATAGACAGTTAAGTCTCAAGTACCGTTGTGGGTCTTCCCCACTGCCTTACTTCCTAGCCTCTCTGGTCTATGTTCCCTCAGGACACATAGCCTTGGTCTATGTCCACGCGAGACATACGACCATTTAAGATTACAACCGCTCACGGCTTAATCAGGTCTAGGGCGCCTTCCTTCTTTTACGCCTTTTCCTCTCATCATTTTTCTGAACTCACATCACTCGTGGCCGAACTTTGGCCTTCCAGTTTCCACGCGAGAAACCAGATCGTCAAACCATGCAGGGAACTGCTAATACCAAAAAGCTACTAAGTTGTGCCTGTCCCATACCAGGCAAGTGGTTGGTACGTTTACAATTCGCATAGAGACACAGCACAAGGTTCTCGTCCTTATGAACCAATAGTGAGGAACATTCACATTCCCTGGTGCGCACCGCACCCTTTCCATACAATTCAATCCTCACTACTGATCCCTTTTATCAGTTTTCTTGACAAAACGGTTTTCATTACAATTTCTCATGTATTTGACCATTTCAAGTTTAATGTGGATATTCAGTATATGAGTCCTAGGGTGACAAAAGCATATATATGAAGGTTCAATAACAAAAAGGGGTTTCATGATCCATTAGGTAATATCTACTCATGTCATTCAAACATAACTTGTATTTCAAATAAGCATGCATAGTAAGAAACAGTGAATATACTTCATATGAAAATATTGGGTGAGACATGATCAAAGGAATGAGGCTTGCCTTGCGATGTTGGGTCTAAATACTCAGACGGATCTTCAAAGACTTCTTCCGCTCCTTCTGCTTCTGACTCTGCGGCAATCAACCAACACGCAAACACATACCATAAGCATACAGAAAATAGTTTCCATAGGAATTATTAAGTAGATAAGTCATGCATGCAGGGGAAAAGGTTAGGGCAAGGTCACAAGGGCTCTGGTCGAAGAAACGGCTAAAAAGGATTGAACGTCGAAGGGTCGACATTTGGTTCATGACTTTGGCATGGCTTCAAACTAGTCTTAGGATGGTTTTCTGTAGAAGTGATAGAAGGGAAAGATGTAGAACACAACTCCAGGAATCTAGGGGACAAAGTGACATTTCCATTGCTCAACCAGAAGGGGTCAAACAAGGCTAATGCCAGTGGCTGACATGCACTGACATAGTGCTGGACATGGCCAAAAACTAGGGCATGGCTTAACTTTTGATCCAGGGCTCCAATTGATGCAACACTTTGTCTGGGAGGTAGGCATTACTAACAGGAACAAAATACTCAACAGGAATAAGGGCTGAAAGTGGCCGGATGGTGGCCAAATCTGGTGAGAAAACACGGTGGCCTGGACATGAACTGAGCTACTGGACAGTGATCTTGGCATTGGAATAACTTTTGATTCAGGTCGATTCAGGGATCGAGCTAGTGGACAATATTTCTCAGGGTACTGGAATCTATCTAAGGGACAAGGTTTCAGGTGCTAGATCGGCCGGGAAATAATTCCGGCGACCGGCGCTGAAGAAGACGACACTGGACAAAGGGGTTTTTCGATACAGTGGATTTGAGCACGATTCTTTGATCAGGGAGTGAGAGAGTGGAGTATAGAAGCTACTGGTGTGGTTAATTTGACCAGAGGATCGCCGGCGTGGCCTGGCGACGAGAGCCAGTTTACTGGTGGCGCGCAATTTGGGGAGAGCTATGATCTTAGCTCGATTTTGAAAACCAGATTGGTAGGCTTGCTAAAAAGAGTATGCTGATCAATTTCTTCTACTGGTACTAAGGCTAATTTGGATTAAATCAGGCAGCATTGTAGGAACAGGGGTTTTGAGCTTTTCCAGTGATCACCGGCGTTAAGGTTCGCCGGGGTGCAATTGGGTGCTATGACACGAACAGGGGGAAGAGGGGAACTCACTGGTGGCTTTGGTTTGAAGAATGGTGCAGTGAATTGGGCTGGCACCGTGAGCTCCAGAGGTTGCTCGCCGGAGCAGAAAGCAAACTCGACGGCGGTGAGAAATTAACTGGTTTCTGTTGCTGGGAAACGAAGCAATGCACTGTGGAGGTATTTATAGCTGCTGAAGCCATCTGCTGGTCGACAACTCAGGGAGCAGCGGCGACGAAATCGACCGCGAAGCGACCGGACACAGCGGGGACTTCTGCCGGCAGTGATGGCGAGGCACTGGCACTCGGCGGTGCAGGCTTTTGGCAGTGGCAGGCATAGGTGCAGGCGGTGAAGGGACGGCGAGTTGAAAGATTCATCGACGAGTGGTCTGAGTGTGTCGAACGGTGAAGCTGATACTGTTGGTTCACGGGCACACGCGCGGGAAGCAGCTGACGGTGCTGGCGCGGCCGAGGTGGCGTCCACGGCAGTGCCACGAATGCGCACGGGTGTCAGGTACGTGGCAAAGGTGGTGGCAGCTCTGGAAGTTCACCGGCGGCGAAGAACGCGGCGAAGCTCTGCGGCGGTTTCTGTTGAAACACGGCCAGGGGCCTAATTGCAATAAAAAGGACTGATCTGCAAGGAAAGTTTGAAATAGAATTGGGCTTGATTGCAAATCTGGAGATCTAAGGGTCCGATCTGAAATCTGATTTCGCAGATAAGTTGCATAAGATTATTAGAACTCATCTGGCCAAAGTTTGGTAAGATCAAGCAAGATCTGAAGGGTTTCGACAAAAATTAGGGAAAACAGTTTAGGGTAAAATAGGGTAATTAGGGTTTTAAAATGGTAAGGGTTGAAACTCAGCCTTAGGATGGGATTTTGGAGATGATCCCGAAGGGAAAAATGTTCTGAACAACATTTAGAAGGGAATGGCTGAAGCAGATTAGGGTTTGGGGTCAAGATGTGGATTTTGGCTATTTTAGGGTTTGGCAAAACAGGGGTGTTACACTCCCCTCGCCCCTCCCCGGTGCCAGGACCATTGGACGCTCATGTTCGATGGCTCCTTGTGCCTCGCCGGGGCCGGCGCAGGGGTGGTTCTCCGGAGTCCCGAAGGGGAGATGCTGGAATACGCCGCCAGGCTCGAGTTCCCGGCTACAAACAATGTCGCCGAGTACGAGGCCCTGCTCATGGGATTGCGCCTCGCGCGCTTCTTGGGAATCCGCCGCCTCCTGGTGAAAGGAGACTCCCAGCTGGTGGTCAACCAAATGGACAAGTCCTACTTGTGCCACGATACGAACCTGAGTCTATACTTGGGCGAAGTGCGGAAGATGGAGAGACACTTCGAAGGCTTGGAGGCCCAGTACATCCCCCGACGGGATAACAACCGGGCCGACGCGTTGGCCCGGGCAGCCAGCTCCCGGGAACCTCTTCCCAAGGGCGCCTTTCTGGAAATCATCACAGGACCCTCGATAACCCCTCCGGACGCGAACCCTGAGGTTCGCGTCCGGGAGGTTTCGGAGATCACCCGGACTGCGCTGGGGGATGGATCTCCTTGGTCCCTTCCCCCTGGCGCCTGGGGGCTACAAGTACGCGGTGGTCGCCGTGGATTACTTCTCCAAGTGGGTGGAAGCTGAGCCCTTGGCCAGCATCACTTCCCGCGCGGTGCAACGGTTTTTCTGGAAAAATGTCGTATGTCGCTTCGAGGTCCCCCAAGAAATCACCGTCGACAATGGGACCCAGTTCGACTCGGCATACTTCCGGGAATTCTGCGAAGGCTTAGGCACTACCCTCCATTTTGCCTCCGTGGCCCATCCCCAAAGCAACGAGGCCGTCGAAAGAGTCAACAGCGTAATCCTGCAAGGCCTGCGTCGACGGCTCGAACAGACCGCCTCCAGGCGAGGCGCATGGGCAGAAGAGCTTCCAAGCATCCTCTGCTCCATGCGCACGACCCCTAGCCGAGCAACGGGGCGCACGCCTTTTTTGCTCGTCTACGGGGCCGAAGCAGTTCTCCCCTCGGAGATTGGTTTTCGATCGCTGCGGGTCGAGCTCCTCGACGGAGCTCCGACCGCGGCGCATCAAACCAACGAGGATAATCAACGGTTGGAGGTCGACCTCGTCGAAGAAGAACGCGACCGAGCGCTTCTCCACCACACCATCTACGAGCGCGAGATGGCACGCGCGTACAACCAGCGCGTGCGCGAAAGGGCCTTCCGCCTTGGGGATTTGGTCCTCAAGCGCGTGACAGACCCCCAAGCCCAGGGCAAACTATCCCCCAAGTGGGAGGGCCCGTACAGGATCTCCGCGGTCCTGGGCTCGGGGGCCTACAAGCTCTCCACACTTGAAGACCAAGAGCTGACGCACACCTGGAATATAACCTTACTCCGCAAGTTCTATGTTTAGCCTCCGGGCTCGCAACCTCCACCGCGGCGCTTCCGCGGGGGGAGGCTTATGTACTCAATTCCCTCCCCGGCCGCGCCTTCGCTGGGGGAGGCGTTGTATCTCATCGCATGTTAATACAAGTGGATTTTGTGCTCAACTCTGGAATTTTTACGTCTTCATCAAATTGAATGGCTTTTTTCTACTTCACCGCTGGAATTCTTTTACAGGAGTTTTCCTCCTCTATAAAAATCCCCTCTCCGTGAGGATGCCCTCTCCGTGAGGAAGTGGGCTACCGCAGCCTAAAGTCCCTACGACGGGAGCACAGCTCCCATTGGGCGGCTTACGGTAACCCCTCGTGGACTGAGGGGGTAAGCGGCAACCCAGTTTTCACAAACTGCGGTAACGAGTCACTTCGAGAGATTAGTCCCCCCTCGAACACTCTACACCCGCTACCGGGTTACGAAACCCTCCTAAGGGAATATACGTTGCCTTCCGCGGCACACGGAGAACTCGGCTTTCGGAGTTTGCTCTCTCAAAGCATAGTCCCTCCTCGGTCGTGCACCATCCATAAACCCCCGGGACTCCTGCCGGGGAACCGCGAAGGTTTCCGGTAGACACCCCCGCCAACCCCCGGGACCCGACGAGGGACTACGCAAACTAAGCACCCCATGCAGTCCAGGCCCCATCACTCCTTACCCACAGCGCGCGGAGCTGAGCTGCACCCCGCTGTGGGGGGGGGGAGGAGGACCCTGGACCCGAACAGAAAAACAACGGCTTTACGCGAAAGGCTTCGAAGTTTTTGAAGCAAAGGCACGACGAACAAACAAATCTACGGTCTTAATTGATACATCACACTAGGGAACAACCCCCCCCCAGTAGGACGAAAGCACCCTCCGGGCAAAACCCGAGCGCGCGAGTATGGGAATGATTCCCAACAAGCAACTACAACTAATAATCCCGGAGACCCTCTAAGATCTCCCGAGAGAGATCCTTGTACAAACTCCTCATACGCCGAAGAGCCCGCCGAAGGAGATCCTCTGGCCAACATTCGTAGCCGGCCGGGGGGAGTATCCTGAGCGTGGGGACTTTCAAAGCCCCCGACCTCGGAGGAGACAACTTAGCACGACAATCGTCGAAGTTTCCTAAGTGCCACTCCGGGAGCCAACGCAGAAGGGCTGGCTCCCCGGAGGCACTTTCCTTCGCAAAGTCATCATGTACAAACTCGGAGTCTAGCCCGGAGGATGCTCCCCCGGCTGCCAGACTTAGTAAGATCAAGGCCGCCCGGGCACCACCTGGGCTAGACCCCCCGGGCGACCCTCGAACACTCTCCAAAAGATGGTCTTCAGGGCAAGAAAGCCCTGGAAAAGCGACGTCTAAAGACACCTGCCGACAAATCGAACACATTTAACGAAAGAACTACTTTATTTCAGTCAAAAGGTATTTACAAGTTCCCGGGGCTCTCTCTAAGGAAGCCGTCCGAAGCAAAAGACCTAAAAAAGAGAAGCCTAATCTAGCCGGGGGGGGGGAGGAGCTCATACTTGCCCGTCCTTGTCCCCCCCAGGGGGGACGTCCGTGCTGGCCGACGCGCCCTGACCCGGGCGCGGACCGCCCATCTCCATGGCGCCGGTGATCCGGTCGAAGAGAACCTCGGCGGACCGCTCCAGCTCGGGCCGCCGAGGGTCGAAGAAGGCGGGGAAGCTCCGGGGGACCAAATCCCTGATAACTCGGGCGCCCTCCCCGCGGTGCTCGACGAGGGCCGCCGCCAAGGCAATCACCGGGACGGCGAGCCCGCGCGCCCGTGCCTCCGCAGCAACCGGGATCAGGGCGACTTGCGCACCATGAAAGTGCGCGGCCTCGCCGACCGACGTCGGAGCCGGGTCAGGGCCTGCCTCCCGACCGAGCTCGATCCCGAGCTCCTCGAGGGTAGTGCGGATCGCCCTGCCCCCCGCGACCACGGCCTGGACGCCCAAAGCTGCGGCCTCTCGCTCCACCTGCAGCTCCCTCCGTAGCCGAGAAGCCGCATCCTCGGCGGCGGCGAGCCAAGCCCGCACTGTGGCCAACTCCCCGAGTGCCCGCTCCTTCTCAGAGCGCTCCGAGGCCGCGTCCCTGAGCGCTTTCTCCTTCCCGGCGCGCTCGAAGGCCGCTACGTCCTCGGCGGCCCGGAGGCGCGTGGTGAGCCGGGCCCTGAAGCCCCGGGCTAAGGCGACCGTCTGCACAAAAACCATCATCAGAACACAACTAACGAAGGAGCGTAAGACTCAAGCAACTTACCCGAAGCTCGGAGGCGATGACCGCGTCGACGTCGCCCTCGTCGCCCCCCGGGTCGCTCCCTCGGGAGGCCTCCCCACCGTCGGAGGAGCCGGAGGCCTGATCCGGTGGCCCCGGAACCCCGGGGCGGATGAACAGGCCCTTACCCCTCCCGGGTACGGGGAGCGCCGCCGTCGCGGGCCGAACCGCCGACGAACCTGTCTCCGGGGCCAGAATAGAGGCCATCGGCAAGCCCCCCGGCATCCGGAACCAGACGGAGACCTCGCTGGACGAGGGCTGCGGCCGGGGCCCCGCGGGGGCCGGAGGCGGCGAAGGACTCGGGGCGTACATCTCTGAGTCCGAGCCCTGACCCTCCCCGGCCGGGACGCCGCCCATCGGATCCGGCCCACCTGGGGTGTCGGGAGCGGCACCAGATGGCCCGGCAGCCGCCGCCGCAGTCTCCTTCGCGGGAGAAGGTGGCGGAGAAGACCGGGGCCTCGCCGGGCTCCTCCGGGGTCGGGACCCCGAGGGGCTGCCAGACGGACGAGACCGCTTCGAGGGCCCTCCGGTGACCTCCTTCCCCCGCTTGCGTGAAGCAGGGGTAGGCAGAGGAGTCCGGGCTGGGAGCCTCAACCCGAACGCCTCCGCGACAACGTTTCGGGGAGGACCCTCCCCGATGACGCGCAACACCCTCTCGTGCTTGTCCTCGTAGTACCGGCCGACGAGGGTCGCTGCGACCTCCTTGGCCCGACCATAGGACCTAACTGCAAGAGCAAAAAATGAAGCAAGTGTTAGGAAGACCCCCCTAGCGGGAAGAAAGAGCCCGAATACTTACGGTTCGCCACCGTCATCCGGGGTGGTCTGTGCGCCGGTGACATCCCCCTCCCTCGGCGGGTGTGGAACGGCGCCACTCGGAGGAGAGCCATCTCCTCCGCGAGGTCCCGTACAGACCGCCGGAATCGAACCTCCCCCATCGCGGTGAGGAGGTTCATCTCCGCCACAGTCCACTCGGGGGCCACCGGGGTACTAGACCGCGAGTACGTCGATGGCTCCCGAGAGTAGGTCACCCCCGGGTCTCCTACCCGGAGGTAGAACCAGTGCCGGAGCCAGTCCCCCCAGTGATCCCGGGAGGCTAGCACCAGGTACTCGTCGGCGCGGCCTGGAGTCAGCTGGATCATGATGGAGCCGAAGGCCGACCTAGGGCCGCCCCTCCTCACCACCGGGCCCCTCGCCGCCGGCTCGTAGAAGTACCGAAGGAGCAGCATGGTGGGCGTCACGGCGGTCGTCTCGCACAACCATATGAACACCCCCATCCGAACAAGGGTGTTCGGGGTGAGGTGGTTGAGCGCGAGGCCGTACACCTGCAAGAAGTCGCGAAGCAGCGGGTGCACGGGAAGCCGAAGGCCGGCCTCCACGAATGCCTCGAAAGCCACCACCTCCCCGTCCCGGGGGCTCGGCACCTGCTCCGCCGGGCCGGGGATCCTGATATCTCCCGCCTGGAAGTAGCCGCGCTCCAAGAAGGCCTCAAGGGCCCCCGAGGAGAACTCGGTGGCCCCGAGGAAATCAGAGGTCACCTCCTCCGCAGGCAACTCGGACACCTTGGCGCGACTCTTTGGCGCCATCACGGACGAAAACTACCGGAAATTACCGGGAACCACCGGACGCCTCCGGACAAAAGTCACCGGAAACTACCGGGCGTTTCCGGACGAAGTCTCCGGAAACTACCGGAAACTACCGGGTGCTTCCGGACGAAGCCTCCAGAAACTACCGGGTGTTCCCGGACAAAGTCTCCGGAAACTACCGGAAACTCCCGGGAATGGTCAACTTGAGGGCCCCTCCCCCCTATTTATAGGCAGTGGGGAGGGCCCGGATGCCCGACACGTGTCCACAAAGCCATCAGAGCCGCGGAACTGAACCGTCGCGCACAAAACGAACCGACGCGGGTGCGGGCGCATCGAAACGATGCGTCGGTTCGCGGGTAGACGCGTCCCGCGGAGGAGCGGTTAGGAAGCCGAAGTGCCGCCGGGAGCGTAAAGGACTTCATGGAATACGAAGCGTCACAATTTGGATATCCACATACCCGTCGGAGGCACCAAGAGCCCCCGAGGGACTGGGGGGCTGCTGTTGGGGGAATCCCCAGCGGTCCCACGAAGTCCTAAGAAGCACCCGGTGAGATCCGGAGGGTTTCCGGGAACCCGGTGAGATCCGGAGGATCCCCAGGACCGGTGACACCCGGTGAGACCCAGAGGGTCTCCGGGACCCCGGTGACACCCGGTGAGATCCGGAGGGTCTCCAGGCACCCGGTGAGATCCGGAGGGTCTCCAGGCACCCGGTGAGATCCAGAGGGTCTCCGGGACTGGTGACACCCGGTGAGACCAGGAGGGTCTCCGGGACCCCGGTGACACCCGGTGAGATCCGGAGGGTCTCCGAGAATCCGGTGAGATCCGGAGGGTCTCCGGGACCGGTGACACCCGGTGAGACCCGGAGGGTCTACGGGACCCCGGTGACACCCGGTGAGATCCGGAGGGTCTCCGGGAATCTGGTGAGATCCGGAGGGACTCCAGGAGCCCGGTGGCACCCGGTGAGATACGGAGGGTCTCCGGGACCCCGGTGGCACCCGGTGAGATACGGAGGGTCTCCGGGAACCCGATGACACCCGGTGAGCTCCGGAGGGTCTCCGGGACCCCGGTGGCACCCGGTGAGATACGGAGGGTCCTCGGGACCCCGGTGACACCCGGCGAGCTACGGAGGGTCTCCGGGACCCCAGTGTCACCCGGTTAGTACGGAGGGTCTCTGGGACCCCGGTGACACCCGGAGGGGCTCCGGGACCACGGTGGCACCCGTTGAGTACAGAGGGTCTCCGGGACCCCGGTGACACCCGGCGAGCTACGGAGGGTCTCCGGGACCCCGGTGACACCCGGCGAGCTCCGTAGGGTCTCCGGGACCCCGGAGGGCCTCCGGGACCCCAGTGGCACCCGGTGAGATACGGAGGGTCTCCGGAACCCCGGTGGCGCCCGGTGAGATCCGGAGAGCCTCCGGGTCCATGAAGAGCTGTTGCTGACCGTGGGGCCCCCAGGAAGCTTGTGGAGCCACGTGTCGAGCATCCAGGCCGTCCATCAGGCCAAAGGACGTCTTCGCCCTTCCATCCAACGGTCGCAGCGAGGGCATTTTTGTCTTTTGTATTTCTTGGGGGTTATATATACCCCTCTTGTACCCTTTT
Source organism: Pharus latifolius (assembly GCA_019359835.1). Classification (NCBI taxonomy): domain Eukaryota; kingdom Viridiplantae; phylum Streptophyta; class Magnoliopsida; order Poales; family Poaceae; genus Pharus; species Pharus latifolius. The sequence continues at coordinate 58,581,079 of CM033324.1, read as the reverse complement.
TCAGGGATTCCAATTCATTTTATATAAACACAATTCCCGGCTCTCTTGGAGACCTCTCCCCGAGAGCTCACCTCCCCAGCGGACTCACGTCCGGAGAGAGCCAACAGGACTAGGGCCCCCACTGGGACCCGAACCTGTATAAACCTCTGTGTCACTTTCTGTGTTGCCCGGCGGGAGGAGACCAGTAACTCGGTCTGCTCGCGCCGTTGTACTTGTGCTGCGCACGTCCGAACCTGCCGGGGTATTCGTAATACCACGACAGACTGGTCTTGAATTTTTCGTAAAACCAAGTCGCCCACGTTGAGATCACGTGGTCGCACCTTTTTACTGTGATACCTGCGTAAAGCTTGCAAGTATGCTGCGGACTTAACCAGGGTGCGATCACGCCGTTCTTCTAAGAGGATGAGATCTTGCGCCTGTTGTTCGGACTGATTAATCTGTTCGAACTGATCTGTCCGAACAGAACCAATACTTACTTCCATAGGCAATACCGCCTCGGCCCCATAGACCAAATGGAAGGGCGTCTCACCGGTGGCGCGACTAGAGGTAGTTCGTAATGCCCATAGAATAGTATAGAGCTCATCTGCCCAAGCCCCCGAACGGGTCTTAAGGCGATCAAAAATGCGCTTTTTAATGCCTTGCAGTATTTGCCAGTTGGCTCGTTCTACGGCACCATTGCTTTGTGGATGGGCCACAGAAGCAAAGCACACCTTGGTCCCAACCTGATCGCAGTAGTCCAGGAAAAGACCGCTGGCGAACTGAGAACCATTGTCTGTGATGAGACGGTTTGGAACACCAAATCGTGCCACAATGTTCTTATGGAAGAACTTTTGTGCGGCTAATGCGGTAATTTTTCGTACTGGTTCGGCCTCAATCCACTTTGTAAATGTGTCAATGGCTACGAACAGAAACTTGTACCCATTGACCGCTTGTGGCATAGTACCGACGATATCCATCCCCCAGACCGCGAATGGCCATGCGAGAGGAATGGTTTGCAACGCATAGGCGGTTGATGAACTTGCCTTGCGTGGAACTGACACTGGGGACACGTCTTGACCATATGTTTGGCATCATCAAGTGCCGAAGGCCAGTAGAATCCTTGTCGAAAAGCCTTTCCGACCAGTGTACGATATGACGAGTGCGCACCGCATACACCGTCATGTATTTCTCTCAAGAGGGACTTTCCTTCCTCCTGAGATATACAACGCATGAATACTCCTTGAGTACCCTTTCTGTACAAAATCCCATCTATGAGTTTGTACAGACGCGCTTTTCAAATTAACCAATCACTTTCAGTTTCGTCCTCAGGTAGGGTCCCATGTTCAAGATAGACCCTCAATGGATGAGCCCAATCTTGTTCCTGACCGAGGTTGGTAACGCAGGCTATTACCGGATCATCCTCGACCGAAGTCATGATCGAAGGATGGTCCAAGTGTTCAATGAACACTCCTTACTTTCTTCAGCCTTCATCTTCCCCAAATCGCCAGCTTCCCCTTTGATTCTACACCATAGATGGCGTCCTGGAGCAGATCCATTCATCATTCTGAGGAGAGCCTGATGGCGCTAGAGAAGGAGGAGATCCTTTCTCCGCGGCTGCTCATTAACTGGCGACCTGCGGAGAAGGACCGAGAAACCCCAACTGTCCAAGAAGGCGAGTTGGTGGTTTTTGAGGAGTATTTGCGTTGCGGGTTCCGATTCCCTGAGAGTCGGTTCCTTAAGGATATCCTTGAACATTACGGGTGGGAACTGATCAACCTCCACCCCAACGCAATGCTGATCCTTGCAGTATTCCAGCATCTCTGTGAAGCCTTCGTCGGAATATATCCCAGCGTGGATCTTTTCCGACGATTCTACTTTTCGGCGTGGTCGAAGAGCACCAACGCCGCCGGATGCATCTACTTCCGGCTGAGGGATAAAAAGGAGTATCCCTCCCCACCCCTGCGAGATTCTATGCACGGGTGGCACCAGAAATGGTTTTACTGCACCCCGCCGACCGAGAGCGGGTTGTGGTTTGAGAACTTGCGGCCGGAGAAGCCGAGCGAGTTGGATACTCTCCCGGCGATGAACGCGGAGTTCATGAAGCATGCCGAGGTGATCCTTCACTTAGTCGAACAAGGGCTGACGGCACGTGACGTCATCCGAGACTTTGTGAAGAATCGGGTGAGCCCCCTGCGTGAAAGGGCTCATCCGGCTTGGGAGATCAAGTCCATGGCGGACACTACCCTGGACTATAACGAAGGTATTCATTTCTGACATTGAAATCCTTTTATGTCATTTTTGAAATGTATCAATTTAACTCGTATCTGGGAACAGTCCTGCCCTCGGCCGAGATTGAGAGGTGGACTAACTACCTCCTCAGGGCGTACAACGCCGAGGTAGAGGGCCCCAAGGGATCGCCTCGCCCCCAAAGCTTGATTCATGCCGGCGACGACCTTAAACAGGAGCGCCGAAAGGTAAACTTTCCACTTGGCCTCTGTTTTGCAGGTCTCATGTATGTCCAGCACTAATCAATCCCATTGGAATGAGAATAGCTCCTAGGGAGGTTTGCGGATGCAACATTCCCAAGTGAAAATGTCGGCTCTCTGAAGAAGCCAACGGCGAGGAACGTGAAGAAGGTCTCTCAGAGACCCAGGACAAAGAGTCCTGCCTCTAAGAAGACCAAGCTGAACCCTGGGGAGGGGTCTTCACGAAGCGTTCCTCGTCTCGCAAAAAAGACTGCGGTAAGATATCGCATCCCTGCTACTTTTTCAGGCGTGACATGGAATCACTTCTTCGTCGTACAGGGAGAGGGGAGCGAGGAGGAAGAGGATGACGTTCCTCTGATCCTTCGAAGGAGGAAGATCGCGGATCTTCCATCCAGCGACGCCCCAAGCTGCCCCGCAGAGACCACAGCTGCCGAAGAGGTGGCCGTGGCTAACCCTGCGACCACTGAGGATCTTGTGGTCGCGGGTGACATTCCACTCCCTGAAGCCCCCGAGGTTTCAGGGTCAATCATCTCTGCTTCCCTGGTCGAAGGGACGACTAAGGTAAAGAATCTTTTCGATCATTCCCTCTATGGCTCTTTCTGCACATTTGATAAGTTAATGTACATACAGAGAGGAGAGCTTCCCCCTGGGTCCACTGGGGATTCTAGGGAGGAAAATCCTCTTCCTCCGCGGACAGAGGAGGAGGTAGACGAACAAAGGCCGGCTGTGACGGTTCCAGCAACTCAGGAATCGCCAAGGCCTTCGGATGCTGCCCCACCAGTTAGTCCGGTGGCCCAGGTAAAGACTTATGTGTTTTTACCTGTTCCCTAAGAATATGCTTGTAACGCGACATTTCCAGGGGGGTGCTGTCTTATTTACCATAAGGAAGGCAAGAACCGGAGACGGCTCTCCTTCGCAAGGGGAATTTTCCCAGAAGTCCCAGGAACGAATGGGATTTCAAATAAGGTAAGAACTCTTACTTGACAGTAATCTTAGATAAAAGCTGCCTGACCCATTCTTCCTGTTAGGCAAAAGAAGACAGCGCCTACACCTTCAACCGCCACTGGGGAGGTTGAAGCTAGGGCTGATGAGGGAGCCTCTAATGAAGAGCGCTCTACTCCCGTGGTTCAGGAAGTCGTCCGGACCGCGGGAGGTGAAACAAGTACAGGGACCGGGTCGCAACCAGTGGCCTCTGGGGGTGGCGTCCAGCCGGCACTCCCATCAACTGTCCCTGTCGCAGGCACTTCCGGCGCGTTAGCAAGGATCCCTGCTAGCATGGATGATGCCGCTTTAAATAAGTTTATGAAGGTATGATGACCCCTGTTTCGGCGTTTGAACCTCCTTTAGAGTTTATTTAACTCTCTTGCTTTGTGTCACAGGGCTTGTCATGGGTGACGAGCCAGTCGCATGCTGCAATGGCTAGCATGGCGGCTGTTCAAAAAGATCGTGACGGCTTGCGCAAGTGAGTATCGTCATTCTTCTGTTAATATAAGTAGGCTTTAATTGTGACTGACCTGATTTTGCTGCAGAGAGGTTACATTCTTGAAGAAAGAGTTAGCCAAGATAAGGCTGAACTCAGTTACAGAGTTCAAGAAACTACGGACTGAAATCAATAAACTTCAGTCTGAGAAGGCTGGTAAGTCGATTCTCAACTTGAGAAGACTTAAAACCGTTTCTTGTTAATAACCTCTTTTCTCTGTACAGCGCAAGCAGGTCGCATTACACAGCTCGGCCAGGACAAGATGCTTCTCGAGTCCTCGCTCAACCATACCGACCAAGCGGTCAAAGAGTTGAGCCTACTGGTCTTCGAAAAACTGAAGACCGTGGCCAGCCTTTTGAATACCAATGTGGTAGAGTTGAGGAAGGACGACCCAAGTGTCAGTGATTGGTCATCACTGCTCACAGCTCAAGCAGAATCATTGCTCGAATATCTCCCTGGAGATTTACGGCGACGTGAAGAGATGATCAGGATGAGAGTCCGATCAGCCGCTTCTGCCGTACTCAGCCGGGTTCGACTTCACCATGGCCCAGATGCGAATCTGAGCGCGCTGGTGGGACCGGTTGAGGTCGAGAGCGAAGAACTGCTTGACGCCATTATAGAAGAAGT